>JAQMCW010000023.1:5197053-5216825 GCA_030068335.1 Chrysichthys cranchii
TAGAGATATATATACACACACACACACACACATGCTTATGGATATGATTATTGATTAATAAGCCTTTAATTGGACGTTATGTATTGTAAAGCTGCTTTGCAACATTGTCTGTTGTTAAGTGCTATGCAAATAAAATTGAATTGAATTAAATTTTAGCATAGAATATAGCTTGCTATAAACAGCAGATTTCCGTGCTAGAAAATTTTATATGTTCTACAAAAAAATCCACGATATAAAGGGACCGCGAAAGGTGAACCACGATATAGCGGGGATCACTGTATGCTTGGAACTATATCAGAAAGAACACATGGTAGATTGAGATTTTCAGGCTCTTCTGTGGGGGGGCAGCACTGTAGCAACAGGCTTCAGGAATTTAATTTGAAGCTGCGGTTGAATCGCAGACCTCTTTCTCCCTGGATCCTGTGGAGCATTTTAGTTGTGGGATATTCCATAGCCTCAGGTTACATTACTGAAGGAAATCTTGGGGTGAAGCATGTGACCACGTGTGGCAAAAGGCCAATCCAAAATTCTAAATCCATCACTTAGAACGAGGCTAACATTTCTAAAGTACATTGTCACTGGCAAGACAAACTTCTTGTGAGACTTTGTGGTCTGTTGATTTAGTGATTTATTGGGATAACGAAGTGAAAAGCAAACCCCATTTGCTACATAATGCACTATATTGTACAATTTTGCCATCTTGTAGCTGTTTCTTAGAGAATAATAGAGAATATCCAGTGTGCTAATGAAATCCTACAGTATGCTCCTGTAGCTTAATGTCCAACAGATGCGCTAGAGCACAGGTTTCCAACCCATGTGCTGATTTATTTAGGGTAATCATATTTGTTGGGAGCAAGGAAGACTCTTAAAACGTCAAGGGCAGGGGGCACTACGGGACCACGGTTGGGAACTTGTGCACTAGGGAATGGAAGAAAGACATGATTTTGGGCACAGAGTGAGAAATGGGGGGGAAACAATGGGTAAAACTCCAGTCTCGTCCACAAAGAGACACCTGTTCCACCTGTTTAGTCATCTTGATCTTGGCCTTCAGCCAATCTTTTTTTCCTCATAAAAACCCACAGCCATGGGATTTGACACCTTGGCAATAAAGGTTCCTCAGAATGGATATTCAACCACTTCATGCATAAATGGATCAAAGACAAAAAAGTTCATGTTTAATTCAAATGAAACAGTAAGAAAATTCTAATTCAGAGAACTGAATTTAATATGTGAAACCAAACTTGTAGTGTTTTAAATAGAATTTAATCTGCCTGTAAGAACCTTTTTAAAGGTAAACAGAGAAAAACGGCTGACATTTTAAAGGAAAAATCTGTATGAACAAAGCGTGTTAGTAAGCCATTGGGCCGCCATGTGTTTTCGAACAAAAATCAGGAGGCATGACCATCATTCTTCCTAAAGATATTCCCTCAGTTGAGTCTTTTGATGATGGTGGTGCTGAGCGCTGCCTTACAGATGGCTCCAAAATCTCATAAAGGTGTTCCATTAAGTGGTAACTGTGAAGGCCTGTGAGTTACATCATTTTCATCCTCCTCAAATCACTCAGTGAGCCCTTGTGCCCTGTGAATGGGGGCGGAGTCATTCTTGAAGCGACCACTCCCAGTTTATGATAGAAATGTTTTGTCCTAGGATATAGGTGATCCGTTTGAACAACTTGGAGGTGACACTTCCTTTTAAGAGTACAGCCGGACCCAAATCGTGCCAACAAAACAAATCAACATCAGGCTGAAGTTCAGCAGCAAAATATAATCCAGAATGAAATTTTGAGTGAGATAGTGGAAGAGTGATATTTTCTTGTTATCCGAGTAGAATTTTAATGAATCCATTTTATTTTTCCAGTCTAATTTTATGCCCAGTACATTCATTCTGTAATCACTATAGTAAAACTAATTCGGAGTGATTAAGTGTGCAAGTCTGGACCCGCAGCCACACCCTGGGATTTAAAATATTTAATGTGTGTTTATCTAAAGTAATAAATTGCTATAGGAAACACACAAGCCATGAAACCGATGCTGTTTTTTAAATCCCATCCTGTCTTTGAACCATATACAACTTGTAACTTCTTTGCATTTATGTTCTGTTTTGTTGAAGCATCTCTAGAACATCATATTCTCATCCCACAGTAAAGACGATATTTACAACTCTCCACAGGAGTCACTACATGAAAATGAGCCGTACTCATTTCAAAGGGAAAGCCCAGACAACGCTCTTCTTTCCAGCGGAACGTCAAGTTCGCACTCGGAGAACGAAGCCGTTTGTGTTTCTGTTGGTGCATCAGGAATAACAAAAGTGATACCTGCTTTTACAGTGACGACCGAGAGAACAGATGAAATCTCACTGAGCACGCGTGGGGGTCACTCACCCAGAAGCTCCTGCGCTCATGAGGAGCTGATGAAGAACAGCAGCAAGCTTCCACCTGAGAGCACAGCACACAACAGCAGGAGCAGGGGCGTCATGGAGGATTACTGGAACAGAGAAATGGCCTCCCTTTTCCACATGCTGCAAGAGAGTGGGCAGAAGGCAGACTGTCCTCTGCTGGAGCGGCTGGCTTCATTACTGGAGACATCAGAGCTTTCAAGAGATCTCATGCAGAAGTTATCAGAACTGTCAGATACTGAAAAGTCTGCCCTCACAGTCATGCTGCTCACAGCCTTTGGCAGCAACTGGCAGAGCTGCAAGGAACCGCAGCAAAACAACGACTCGGGCAGTGCTCAGAGGGAACACAACACACACATGCACCGAAATCTCAGTCAGAATCCCAGCACAGGTTTGGGACAAAATAGTGATTTCTGCTGTACTCGTCATTAAATTCCGGTCACATTTCCTGACTGGGTGTGTGTGTGTTTACACTGTGTTGCTGCAGATCGGACGACTATGCAGAAGGCATCTGTGAGAAGGAGTGTGTTTCCCGTCGCCAGCTTCAGACCGCCGGTGGGCGGATGTGTGTTAACTGTGGATCATCCTGCAGTGCTGGGGAGAGGAGAGGCAGGGGGCTACTTCACCCACAGTGTCATCTACACAGGTTAAGCATACAGCGTACGATTCAGTTTAGATTCAGGGGTAGGGGTAACTCAGGGGGTTAAGATGCTGGACTACTGATCGGAAGGTTGGGAGTTCAAATCCAAGCACCGCCCACTGCCCTCCACCCTCAACTGCTCAGTTGTATAAATGAAATAAATGTAAGTTGCTCTGGATAAGAGCGTCAGTTAAACTTTTCCATCCAGTTACAACCTTGAATTGCACTACAATCAATTGGGATCATATATGAAAAACCTACAAAAGACAGTCTAAAATATTAAGCTGGCGGGGGGAAAATCAGTATATTTTGAATTAGAAGTCACACAATTTGCTTAATGGAGTTGAACGTGGAGCAATTAAAGCATCATGTGATCTAAGCTTTACAGCAGGTCCTTTAAGACTTTGTTAGAGAACATACCTCACCAAACAGCATCACAAAGAGCAAGGAGCTTTTTAAAACACGTCCATGACAAAATTCTGGACTCAGTCAAGAGCTATCTTAACATCCCATGAGGCATCATTAAAAATGGAGACTCAAACGTCAGTTACTAGGCAAGGAGGGCATTAGAAGTAACCAAGAGGACAAGGGTAAATGTCAAAAAAAAACCAAACAAACTGATGCTACCACCACCATGTTTCTCTGTGGGCATGGTGTTCTCATGGGGATGTGTTGGCTTTCTGCCAAAGGTAGCTGTATTAGTTTGTGAACCACTACCACTGCTTTCTGCCAAACATAGAAGGCGGAAAAAAATTACATTTTACTCACATCAAACTAGTTAAAATGACTTGTGACTCTCTAACATCTCTTTTGGGTCAGTTTGTTTAACACCATACCACATTTGCATTTCAACAACATAGAAAAAAATGTGGCGTTATGAGTTCTGGAGAGATTTGTTTTCATGTCTGAATTATTTTTTTCTCCAACAGATGAACAGCCTCTTATGGAGCAGCCTGCCAGGAAAGAGGGCAATGGTAAGATCTTTACTTAATTTAAATCTTGGGCTCAAGCATAATTCTGTTCAGGTTCATTCACATTCATCAGATGTGATTCATCATGGCTGTCGTGTCCTTCCAGCACAACAAACACAGGGAGCACTGAGGTGGTTCTTCTTTTTTTTTTTGTGGAAAAACTAAAGTTTTGTCCTGTTCACGTTTGCCTGTCATGTCATTAAGACTGATGAAGGCCAAACATTCCTAGTGAGAGGAATAACAAACCGTAGCAGCAGTGTGGAATCACGCAGACGTTTGTGTTTACAGTCCGGCTCCGAAGCCTGTAACGCTCTGCTGTGTATTATTATAATGTTGTGCATAATTTGGGGAGCCAGTTAAAGCTTACTCTGAGTCTTATTCCTGTGATTGTTTTTTGGGTTTCTGCTCAAAGAAATGAAAAGAAAGGTTGACCTGGAATGGTCTTGTGCCATTTCTTTGAATGCACATGGCAATGGTTCGCAAACTATTACAGAGCCTTCTTCTCCAGATGTTGCATTTGCTTACTTCAGTATGTCTTATGAAGAAATGGTATACGCTCGTGAGTGTCATGCCTTTCTCACCGACTCCATCCTGGACTCCAGCAGACTCGGCAGGAAGGACTGCGTAGTCAAGCTGGTCCATCATCTCTGGGTAAAATCAAAAATTACTGCAAGAACTTTGAATCAATTGTGCCAGAGATTTTTTTTCACAGTTTTTAGGACCCCCTCAAGGCTAAAACAGTATCCTAATGTTAACTAACTGTGTGTGCAGTACTGCTGACCTCTGCACCTCAATGTCCTTGTGTCTCTGCTGCAGACAGGTCACATGGGAGTGGACAACTTTGTGCAGGAGCTTTTGACCATGATTAAAGTCAGGCCTCGTAAAAAGCTAAGAAAGGGCGAGAAGCTGTTGCAGTGGGTCAAGGTAACTATCTGGGTTTAATCAGCGTGCCAAAATGCGAAGGATTTTCCAGCAGTGTGATATGCTAATGTCAGATTAATTTTTAAAGCCCTAATTTTGCTAGAATCCCAATTTTTGTAAATGGTGAGAGGGGTCATTTTGTACGCTGGACTGCTTGAAATCTTATCAGAAAAACCTCAGAAAAGTGGGGAAAGGCAGAAAATTGGCTGTACGGAATCAGTTCATATTTTCCACAAGGGGCTTTAAACAAGCACTTTGTTGAAAATGGACTGTTGGATTTTTCTTTTTCTCTCTTTTTTTAAAAAATTGTTTACGGTGTCCCGTCCCGTCCCCCCTCCCTTTCCAAGAATCCTCATTATTCCTCTTCAGGTTTGGCAGGTCTGCAATTGAAATTTAAGGGAAAAAAATTAAGAAAAAATAAGGCAGACCACATTTTGCTATTTAACATCTCAGTTTCTCAAGACGCACACCAGTACAAATGTGCTTAAACGACCCGGGCAGAGTATAAACAGTAAGACTCGGTTCTGATTTTACTGCCTGCAGAGGATTCTATGGCACTGAAAATGTTACCATTCTTTCAACATATATACAGTAGTTCAGTTCTACATAACTGTTCATTTCTCATGTCAAGTTCACTCTACCACTGGCAAAGAGATACACAGAGTGTGTAAGAGAATTTCTGAGGAAGACCTCCCTCCGCACAGTCTGCCTGTATCCTCCAGACCTGCTGGAAGTCACCGTACCGAAACAAAAGAGGTGTGTATCAATATTGCAATCCTGCGACTCGTCATTTCTAGAGAACGCAGATGTTTTAAAAAAAAATATCCTACATCGGTGGTTCTTGCCTGGTATATCCAGATATCCATCCATTTAGAGTCTAAAAAAAATGTTGTGTACATTTATTAATTATTACTTTAAGTAATTATTTACCTTGCATTACGTATTTATGTCCTGCACCTGTGATCAGTCCTCACTAGTCTAACACTATGCTCAGAAAGAGCTTACAGTTATACACACACACAGCAGTTTGTTTAGGTGCCTAGCATGTCCTTAAACCAACTATGTTTTCTCCTTCTCACACTGACGACAGGAGAAAGCCAGAAAACAGCATGATGTCTTCTAAGTGTAAGCGTCAGGACTAAAAAGCATGCTCAGCTCTCCCGTTAGCTCACAGCGGAGCATTAGGACTTGGCAATCATGTGAACTGCAATATAATTAAACTCAACGGGGTCCTATTATTATATTTTTAAGCCTGAGGAATGTCACTGTATTACTGTGTCTACCAGTTGGGATTTGGTTTTGAGAGGAATTAGATTTAATCTGTTTGTAATCTGCTTTTAATCCCTTATTGCAGTTTCATTAGTTTTATTGCATAGACATTACTACAGATAAATTAAAGCTGCTTCATAATTTGGTCCCTAGCAGTGTCCACATTCTCAGTGGACAAAACATGAGGTAACCACATACCGGTAGATAGTTTACTAGATTATTATCCTTAGTGCACCATAAATCCAGTAAACAAATGATGTTTGTTCAACACCAAGTACCACAATGCATGCCTATTTAATTTGAAATTTATTTCTCGGGACGGTCAACTCCACATCAAAATGTCAGTAGAAATCTTACCCTAATGAACCTAACGAAGAAAACATGTACTTAGTGGTATATTTAATAATATATCATTTAAGATAATGGACCTTCAGGCAGAAACAGATCTGAAATGAAACTCTTGTCCGTTGTGGATACAAACCAATCCAGTTTTATTAAATATCTTTGAACCTGTTAAGAAAAACGACACTTTTAGGGTGACGTTCTCCAGCTGTAATTGGAAATTCAACACCCATTTTCTTGTCTTTTGTGAACTGTGAATGTACTCATAGTCGATTACGAATGGCACTTTAGTGATTCCCTGGTTGGCTGACTAACGCATACATGTACAAAGTTATCACAGTCTTACCCTCCTACATGCTATTTACTAGATGCACTGCTGGTGCTAATATTTACAAGCAATGTACAGTTTTATTTGTCTGGCTTTGCTCTTCTATATAAAGCAGATACAATACAAGCGAAATGAACTCCCTCCTCAAACAGGGTCAAGCAGTGACCAGTGTCCACTGAGCAGCACAACCAACACTGACTGACCTACGGTCTGTGAAAATCTCCCCAGACTTCCTGGACATGCCAAGTGCCCCACAAGAACACTGATCCCGGAACAGGTCCGACCCTCGAAAGCTGGAGCAGCCGGAAAACGGCTAGCCGGTAACATTCAAACCCGAATGACTGGCCACTGGTCAGCATATAGAATCCCAACAAAGTGAAGAGAATAAAAACATTACACAGTCATCAAGTGTAAAAGAGAACACATTGCTTTTCAACTATCAGAGGAGCACTGTTGTACATTTATGATCAGGTGTAGCTCTGCCTTCTGGTACTGAGGTATTTCAGAGCCAATTTTTTTGCAGTCTACAGCAAAGTGGTCAACAGACGGGGGGTCTGAAACAGTTCAGAACTGTGTTAAACTAAAATAATTATTTACAGTTAATGATAAGAGTACAGAAAACTACTGTACCAGGACTTAAAAAAAAAAAAAAAGATAAATACTACATTTAAATCAACTTTCTTAAAAAAAAAAGTTACACAGAAGCTAGATCAGCTCAGAAGTTGCATTAAAAAAAAAAAAAACCAAAACACTGCTTTTTTTTTTTTTTTTTTTAAACTTTAAGCTCTATCAGAAGTCCATGTGATGAGATGAGGGTTGCCAGAGGTTGAGCGGAACAATAAATACACGCCTGTGTCCTCTTCGGTGACGAGGGTGACGTTGTCGTCTGCTAGAAGGGCAGCCAGACTTTAAACCTATGAGACAAGACAGGATTATACACTGTGCTCAAATGCAGATCTGGGGTAAAATGTTCCATATGGCTGTAGCTGATGATGAAGTGGTAGTTATGCATGCATGCATGCATGTGTTGTGGTTGATGGAGTCATATGAGAGCACAAGCAGGACTTACAGTAGCAGCTGCGGTTACACAGAGAGCTCACACTATAGTGGAGGGGCCTAGAACCTGAGCTCCTTTCTGTGGGGGGAAGGAGATGTGGACGGGTTATTATTACAGGGTTGCAGGCGAGTTTTAGTCTTCGTTGGATTAAATAAAGAGCTTATTAGGATTTTGACATCAGCTTTTCATGTCAGAAGCATATTAAATACAAGTCAGAATCAAATTTTCAGGCCAGAATCCATTTAGGACAGATGTAAGGGTTTGTCTCCACATAGTATTGTTTTCTGAGCTTTCACGTGTTCCCAATGAGGAGAGCGCTCATGCCACTGCATGCAGCTGTGACTGTTGCTGCTTTTCAGGCGACCAATCATATGGCGGTTAGTGGCGATATGTTTTCAAGATATTGTTGTCATGGAAACAAAACTGATGAATATCAGGGGGTTTTTTTGTTGTTTTTTTTAATGAAACCAGCACTTTTTCCTGCCAAAAAAATACTATATAGACACGCCTGAAGCGTTCCCTAGCACCGTCAGCACTTTCTTTGCCAGAAAAGAAAGAAAGAAAAAAAACGCTACATGGACATTCACCCACCCTTAAGCATTTTTTCCCCCCAAGAACATTTTACCTAAAGTGGCTTTACCAAAATAGCTGCTGACTCACTGTCTCTGTAATATGAAATCAAATTTACGCTCAGTGTAATTGTATTAACCAATCAAGTGGAAATGTAACTGCGTGAAGGTGCTGATTATTTTATGAGTGCACAGGCAGCATGCTATAGTAGCTGGTTATAAATGAACAAGAAGCAAATGCCAGTTTATTGGCTTAGGTGATGAGATTACAATGTGAGTTAAATGGTACACTGTATGGAAGCAATGACCGTGAAACTTCTGGACAAACACCAGGCTCCGTTTTTGCCAAGAACGGCTTTTGGTGGTGCTTCGGCTCGACGTAAATCTGAATGGCTGGAAGGGCTTGAAAGCTTGCGTGCCGATTTAATGCAGCTTCATTGTGGTGTTCTGTAATTTCTGATGAAATCTATTATCCTATGGTAGCTGTGCCTTTGTCTAACTGCACGCCAACATCACTTACAGGAGCGTCAAACTTTATATTTATGCACGATGTACACAAGTCTAAACAGTTCTCTGCCATTAGAGACACACTGCCTGATGGCAGACATCAGTATTTAGCGTTTTCTTCTTGATGTCTGTGTTTACTGGGGTGTTTTAAAAGGAGAGGTGCCACTTCAAACAAACCACCACTGCAGGGGCTTATTATGTGCAGAAAAACATTCATCCAGCAGAACAATGGGAAAGTGTACTTCCACTGTGAAGCAGCATGGGAAACCTAGATTCACTATGTGACCTGGTATGAAAATGTTTTCTGTTCGAGGATATAGATCAACTTTACACATACACACATTTTCACAGTGTGTTCTGAGGAACAGTACATGTATTTCCTGGTCTTTGTGGACGGCCTGGAATGGTTGCAGGCCAAGTTTAAAAAAAAAAAGAAAAAGAGTATGTGATGAAACAGAAACACGCACTGACCGCTGAAATGTACTGGCTGCTGAAGCTAGGTTTGTGCTCGGAGGTGAAGCAGGACGAGTCACATGGCGAGCTGGGCTCCTCAGAAAGAGCCTCTGGGAGATGACTGGAGACACAGCCACTGTCTGAACCACTCGATCCGCTGCCTGACAGACAGTGCGAGGAAGATCCTGAACTCTCTGTAGCTAGAGATACACACACAAAAAAAAAGCATATGCCGTTTTACAATTCAATTCAATTTTATCTGTACAACACTTAACACATCTGGGTACATATGGCAGCAATCCAGATGTGGATTTAGCTCCTTAAAGGAGTAGTCAGAGGTGACAACGTCGAGGAGGAAACTGAGTGGAACCAGGCTCAAAGTAGAATCCGCACTCTTCTTGTAATGTATAAACTTCGTACAGAATAACTAGAGCGCTGCTCACTTTGTCAAAAAGAAAAAAAAAAGAAGACTGATGACAAATGCTTATACTATTTCTTATAACTGATTATTATTTACAGAAAGTATGCAAACAATTGACCCAGTAAAGGACTTGGTTCGATTCATGATACCAGGTTCATGATTTTATTTTCCCCACACCTATTTTTTTTTTGGGGGGGGGCTGTTCCTCAATTGCAGAACAGCTCTTTTGTGTGTTTTTTCAAGGCATTCGAGTTGTAATATAGGGAATGCATACGATACATGACCTCTGTTACCTAAACAAAGCAACTACAGCTCGGGGAAACAAAGATGATGCAGCCTGATGATAACCGTGATTCAATTTTTATTTCCTTGATTTGAATAATCGTAAATTTGTACAACGGTTTATTGTTGCATAACATACCGTTGCATGTCTAATTTGCAGTAAGTGTAGTGCTTGTCTAACATTGAAGCTTGAGCCCCACAGGAACACATCTGCTACTACACAAATACCCTGATCAGTAGAACCACACGAATCTGCTTGCCTGTACTGTGTCTCTCTGCTTTCTGCTGACACAGGGTTCTATGACGTTTTTTTCTTTTCTTTTTTTGGTTATGAACATTGTTATGGGAATCAAGTAAACATTGTCGAATCATGTCTTTCTGCGAGGTAAACAATCTGACAGTCTGCAATACAATGAAAAGCATTGTAAGAGGAAAATTAAGTCTACCCTCTCCCTTTCAACTTAACACAATTTGTATTTGCATAAAGCTGAGCCACATAATAAGTCTGATTTTGCTCTACAAAATCAGATTTTTCCAATGAAATAAACACAGGCAGCTTAACAAAACTGCAAATGGACTCCATGTGTTTGACCTTAAGATTACTGACAAAGTATTTATGCTACTATTTAAAGCTGTGTTCTCAAAGTGGGGTCTGTGATGAACACGAGGACCAAAAATTTGTGGACACCCGACCAGCACGAAAACGCATGTGCTTTGTTCAACATTCCAGATTTAGTCTCCGCTTTGCTGTTATAATAATAATCTCCAGGCTTCAGGAAAGGTTTTCCACTAGATCATGGAGCGTGGTTGTGGAGAATTGAATTTGACACGCGGGCATTGGTGAGGTCAGGCACTGGTGTTGGGTGAAGAGATCTAGCGTTCCAGTTCAGCTCAAAGGTGTTCAGTGGGGTTGTCAGAGACACTCGAGTTCAATCTTAACACACCGTGTCTTCTCGGAGCTTGCTTTATGCACAAGTGCGTTGTCATGCTGGAACAGGTTTGAGCCTCTTGGTTGCAGTGAAGTGAAATCTCAGTGCTACAGATTACAAAGACATTGTGTATAATAGTGTGCTTTTAACTTTTAGCAACCGTTTGAGGAAGGCCTCCGCGAGGGTGTGATGGTCGGGCGTTCACAAACTTTTGGCTGTATATCAGTGGGGTCCCTGACTGTATTGCTTTTTAAAACATCACGTTATGGTCAGCTAGTATTAATGTTTAGTTTATTTATTTATGGTAGTTGTAAACATAACTGAGTGCTCACTTCAACCAAAAAGGGATAATCTAAGACTCAATAGCTAAATCAACATGTTTCAGATTTACATGTGGATGGGGTGGAAGGTTCAGGGACATGAAGCTCTACTGGCTCAAATAATTTAATATAGTGGTTTGTATTTGCCATGTTCTTAAAATTGAATCTGTGCTGTTTGAAGGAGTAAATTCTGTTACTCTGGAAAGGGGTTGCAAAATGTTGGCGAGCCCCTGAAAATAAAGGACATACTCATTGAAGGCTGGCTGCTGGTTTCATGCTCAAGCTCATCCTCCTCGATGCAGGGGCTGATTAGGGGTCTCTCGCCTGGTAGCAGAGACTGACTGCTGTACATGTGAAGGTTGAGCGGCCCCAGCAGTGTGGAAGAGGGCGGTCCACCTGGCCCTTGGGTTCCGTTAACTGGTGCACTCACGGCGGCTCTCGTGAATGGATTAGAATGGTCAAATAGAGAGACAGCGATGGACGCCCTTGTCCTAGCCCCTGTAGCAACGGAACAGAGACAATGAGTGTTGGCATACATCATCAAACGTAAAACATTTTACGCTTATGCATCCAAGGCTGCATCTTAAGATGAGCTAATTAAGTTGCTACGGTGTGGTCCTACCTCTGCCCTTCATGATGTAATCAATGGCCCGGTCATTGATAGCAGCGTCGCTGGGTTTAATATCCAAAAACGGCTTATTGCCCACTCCCATAGACACCATCTCCTGCATACGGATTTCTATATATACACACACACACACACATCAAATCAAATCACTCTACCACAGAGATTCAAAAACTTGGACAGCAAATGTGATAAATACCAGTTCACCACACTGCCTTTCATACCTCAGTAATTTATGGCAAAAAAATTATGCTGAGCTATGCCAAAGTCTGAAAACCTGAGCTACTTTCAAAGGCCTGATTGATTTGCATTTTCTTCTCACTCGGTGATGCCATGTCAAGAGTCTCGTAAAACAATACAAGTTGGATTCAAAGGAGTCTTTTGAAAAACCTGTTTCTGTAGGCCTGGGGCGAGTACAGATACAAACACGGAATTTATTATTACCAAACTTGCTGAGGTGCTGGGAAAAAGAGACTGTAGCACACCATCATCCAAACCTTTCATTTGATGTCTTGACAAAACGTTCGAACACCATGTGGAAGTGCAACACACACACCTTTGTTGCGTGTGGCCTGTTGCCACAGTATGCGGGCAATGTCTGAGGTCCATGCTTGTTTAATGTCAGCAGTAGCAGCCTGGAGGATATATGTCTGGTTCTTTGATGTTCTCCTGCGAAACCAGATCTCAAAGCGTAGCCCGTTCTCACCCGACGTCTCGGTCATCCCCACATCAGCAGTCTATAAAATAATGAAGACTGAGATACTAGAACCCTGCTGGTGTTTACCGGACACAAATAAGAACTAGTTTGATAGCATTTTGCCATCTAGTTAGGTAGTTCAGATAGCAGAATCTGTAAAGAGCCATATCCAAATAGCATCTTTACAGATTCTTATATTTTTTAATAACGTTAATGGCATACAGATGATCGTATACCCTTTTAGTATCTTCCTGGGCATTTAAAAGCAATTTATTGGACTAGATTCTTGTTGCTCTTGAGTACTTTAAGAGACTCTGAACACTAAAATGGCAAAAGGAATTATACTGGTGCTCATTGTATGCCAAAATTATAACGAGTTTAACTTAAACACACCACTTTCGAGGTGCACTGACATGACTTACCTTGAAGGAGTGCTTGTATATGTAGACATCCAGGCCTCCCTCGATGCGTTTGGGTTTGCTGAACAGCACCAGGTCTTCAAACAGGAACACGTGTCTCTGGCACTTCTTCCTCCCGTACCAGATGGTAAACTCATCCTGCCGGACCAGCTGGCCCTGCTCCTTCAGGTTCACCTGAGACACAGAAAAGCAGATGTGTCTCAACATCAGGATAACATGTACACTTTGAAAAGCTCATAATAAAACTGCTATACAAGAAGATTTCATGATGCCGTATGTATACATAAAATGAGTATTTTGGGAGTTTGTTGTGTGTGAAGTCCATGCGTGACTCACATCGCAGTCACGGATGGCATCCATGGCCAGCAGGTCGTTGCCATGGCGAAGCTGGAACTTGACCATCTCAGTAGCGGCACGCAGATAGGAGAGCTCCTGCTCTTGAGCCTCGCTAACCTCCTTAATCAGATCCTTGAGCAGCAGAGCATATTTACTCATTCGCTGGATGGGCTTCAGCAGGTACGAGGCCAAATCCATCTTATCCTCAAGCTCCAGCTGTTTATGCTGGAAAAACACATAGATGGTGAGGGTGAAACAAGGACACAAGGGGAAGGGAAGAAATCAGACACTACAAATGCTCCATACACGAGCAGGAAGGAGTAAGTGGCATCATCTTAGAATACTGGGTTGTTGACTTTTTCCACTTCATCTTGAATTGTGGCAATAAAGGGTATTTGTGTGAATACCTTCCCAAAATTGTCCTTACGTAGTTTTATTCCAACTTTCCAACACTGAGGCAACAGTGTAAAAGCACTTTTTTTCCTAGTATCCATGAGCGATGAGGTGTAAACTAACAAACCCATTTCTGTAATATATAACTACAATACACGTTTCCCCCCGTTTTCCTCCCTAATTTGTTCACCTGTCATTTCCCACCCATCTGCCAACTCTGCTGAATCGTACAACAGCTACCAACTGGGGAGGGTGAAGGCTAATACGTGCTTTCTCGGAGACACGTGAAGCCGGCTAACCACTTCTTTTTGAACAGCTGCTTATGTAGCATCCCGGCTGAGGAAAGCATCATCTGCCCTCATCCACATACACGAGTTCACGGACTCCCACGATTGGCTAGTGTCACTGTGATAGGGGAGAGACAGTACACCATCCCTTCACCCAGAGAGCACAGCCAATTTTACTCACTTGGCTCATCGAGTTTGAGATCATATAGCAATTCCAAACTCCTGATCTAATCATGATGGGGCAAATGGTTTTCTCTTGCACCACTTCGGTGCCCCCGTAGCTACACCACCACTAATAGAACCTTTCTCTGAAGTTTAGCTTTTACAAATACCTTTAACAAGTACCTTTTACGTATATCTAAAGATGGTTTGGATAAATTTATACTGCTTGCCCAGAAAACTGCCATTAGACATCCATTATCAGTGAGTATTGAGCAAAAGGGGTTTTGAATTCTTTTCTCAGTGCAGTGAAGAAGATTCAGTTACGTGCTCATGCTCACTCAGTCACTCACCCTGAAGAAGATGTTTCCATGGCTGGCCAGGAGGGAATCTGACTTGGGCTTATTCTTGCTGTACAGAGCATACAATCCAAACTGGTCTTGCTGAAAATTTAAACCAAAAGACAACAACAACAAAAAACAGAATCAGCACTGTCAATCACCAACCCAGCATTTCTACATGCATAATTACTTGCAACGTTTTGTTGCTCAGGAACTGTTCAGCAGAGTGGAACAGACATTTATATTCACTTTTATCTGGAAACACTTAGTAATATGGGATACATGGCCTTATATTTTGTTTTATGTTCTTTTTATACATGCAGAGCATCGTTGGATTTCCTGTGCCAGGAATGTGTCAGGTAATTTTATATTCTGAGATGAAGGCTCTGCTCTGCTGTAGGCTGAGAGTACCTCCTTATTCTGCTTCAATAAACACTAGCTATTCTTTGATTTGCAGTCACTGGTTCAAGCAAGGAGGTAGATATTTTTACAGTTGGTCGGTGTTACGGAACGGTAAAAGTATCCGTGCGATGTCCTAAAACCAACCTGGATTCACAAATATGGACGAATATGGACGGTGATGCTGTTTTGAATGGGTAAAGGTCAGTTTCTAAAAGCAGCCTTGTTCAGCAGTAAGACTGATTTTTATGGTGAATCCAAAAGTTTTTGGCTTAATCGGTGTTTCACTGTTGTGGAATGTTTGTTCTGTCGCAGAGGAAACATGGACTGGGAATGATCTAGAGTAATATTCATCTGTGACTTCCAGACAAACACAATTAAACAGACAGCAGGAAGGCATTATGCTCTAGACAAGCTATTCAGTATGGGGTGTGTGTGGGGAGATGTTCTTACGTGGCGCAGGAAGCAGTGGCTGACACGGAGAGGATGGTTACAGCAGCTCTCCAGCTCCTTAAGGAAGTACTGACTGTGGAAGTCCACCAGCTTCTCCAGGTTGCCGAAGATGACGCTGCGTTTTCCCCGCAGGTCCTGGGGCAGGTCAGGCCGCTCCATCTCGGGGAAGTAGTGATCAATGATGTAACGCAAGGAGCGCACATATTCACGCTCTGTTGTCACCATTTCATCCACAATGTGCCGCAGTTTACTGCAAGAGAGAGAGAGAGAGAGAGAGCAGGAGAAAGTGAGACGGATGGAGACTCAAGGATGCATCACTAATTCATATTCAAACAAAGACAACGTGCCTTTTACAGAACGTGTTCTTGAAAAAGTTTCCACTAAAGCCTCATTTGGAACCTACACTGTGCTCTGGCGTAGGTGAGAATTTTAAAAACGTAGACCAAACAAAGTAAAAACCCCGCAAAACAGCTCTGAGATCAGCTCAATGCAAAGCTATTTAAGATTAGTTTAATTTAACGTGGGAATGGGCGCTCTCTGATAGCCACAAACACACACACACACACACAAAACCTCATTCCTCTCTCTCTGTGCTAATAAATGGCTGTCGGTGTGTGAAGCAGCGGAAGACAAACGCACTTTGCTGCACTTCAAAGTGCCCCTGCGCAGCTCTCATCTGGGAGAGTCATCAGGCGCTTGGGGCTTTTTATCTCATGAGGATTAACAGGGAAGCAGGGGGCCCCGATGTGGAAAAGACATCTCTGACTAATGGACGAGGTTTATGAGTCCGAGAAGCAAGTTTTACACTGCTGAACATGCATGAGTAAAGCACTTATACACATGCTTACAACCAGCAAACAGGGCTGTGACATTAATAGTGTGTGTCCCGGGGGGTCCCTGTGCATCAGACTAGGAACAGCAAGACCACAGTACGACATAGGGGGTGGTGTAAACTCTTGTAAATACAGGTCTAGCAAATCATGTTTTACAGGCCTAGCAAATCATGTTTACTTCACTAACATTTAATTTATTGAAGAGAAAGAATTGTGATGCATCCAAGGCTGTTTTTACACCTACTTCATCTGTTTTTATATTAGAGTTTTATTTTGTTTGGTTTCAAATTGCAAATACGAGGGAGAATCAAAAAGCAAAGGGAATTTTTTCATTTTTAGAGCAAAAGACAAAGCATGGAGTGCAGACATCAGTCTTGTCCAGTGAAGAAAAAATTCAAAAGTCAGCCCTCCCCCAAGGAAATCAAGTTAAGATTCTTTTGGGCAATGAAGGTTCCTGTTCTGGTGCATTTCCAAGTGTGTGGGCAAACAAAAAAGTACAAATTACTGTGCATTGCTGCAAACATAAACCTGCAATTCACAACAAAAGAGGAGGAATGCTGTCCAATGACAATATCTTGCTGCACCATGACAATGCACGTCCTCATACAGCAGCAGTTACTGAGACAGTGCAGCGGCTTGAGATCGAACATCTTTCACGTCCTTTTACAGCCAGGATCTGGCGTTGAGCCATTATCAAGGATGATTATAACGAGCGATTATCTCCGGTCCACTGAAGGAGGCGCTGCGCGGTCGCATATTCACCTCTGATGATGAAGTAAACGAAGTGGTGCTCACCTGGTTTCGGGAGCAGCTGAAAAACTTCTCTGCGGGAATCCAGAAGCTAGTTGAACGATACAACAAATGTGTTGTCTTGCATGGGGACTATGTGGAAAAGTGATGTGTTCAGTTTTGTTAAAAATTACTAATATTAAAGCTGTTAAATGCATTTTGCCTTTACTTTTTGGTTCTCCCTCGTCTTTCCTTGCACCAGTTTGTTTGCACATGTGAGTGCTCAAACTTGACCGGCTGTGCTTTTACACTTTCTGTTAAATGTTCACACAAGTTCAGGATCTTTTTTTGTTATCTTTGCCCATAGTTTAAGGTCAATAACTATGATTTGTCTACAAGCTTCGGCTGCTTGTACAGCTTTTTCAGACCCATTTATGAACGGTAATATAAGACTAGAAGAGAACAACAGAAATAAATCTATTTTCATAAAAGACAAAATGTTGAAAATGAAAGTGGTCAGCATTCCATCCATTTCGCATCATTTGGATGTGAACTACTGATCTCACTCATGTGTGTGCGCGCATGTTCCTACCTGCCCTTGGTACGTGGCTCTGGAACTGGGCTCCCTGTATGGAGTGGATCCTGTGCTGCCCAGGTGTGTGCTGGTGCTAGCCGTGAGTTGTAGAGCCGATCAGTCCCCTCTGTGCTGCTCACCTCCAGGCCTTTTATAAATACGCCCATGTGGCCCCTGCGTGTCGGCTCACTTAGCGTTCGCTGGCACGTGCCATAGCGTGTGCCCACCTCGCTCCCGGCAGCATCGAAGCTCTGGGTTTTCCTCAGAACCCTTCGTTTTGTGTCTCCCACAGAGGAGAGCGCAGGGCTGGCAGAACAAGATGATGAGTACACTGGGTAAGGAGACTCGTCTGTAGATGCGCTGCGGGTGAGTCTGTGCGAGTTAAGAGGAGTGCTGTGTGGAATCCGGGTTTCTGTATGACTTCCTGTTGAAGTTCTCAGGGAATCGTGGGCATCCGAACGAGTGCCTACTGGGCTGCAGGGGGTGGAGGAGAGCCTGTCCCGAGCCCAGACGCTGCTGAAGGCTTTCCTGCAGGAGAACGAAAGGCTGCTGCTACGCTCCTGGGGCCCACGGGGATTGCCGGCACCTGAACCGGAGTTGCGGGCACGCAGCGCCGCCTCCAGCTTTTTCTCGAACATCTGTTTGGTTTCCTGGCACTTTGACCAGGCAAATTTCCACTGTTTAAGGCCGTGGTCACTCTTTAACTCCACAGCGAGGTCCTTCATCTCCTGGAAGTGTGCGTCAGGGATTGGCACATGCTGGCTGCGGTAGTTCTCCAGGCAAGCCATCACTCCCTGAGACTTCTCAGGTGACCTACAATCCTCCATATTCACACAAGCCAAGTGCCTCATGCCTTCCAGAGCCCATCCATATGCCTGGCAGAGACAAAGAGAAGAAACATCAGCCATTAAGGAACAAAAGCTTGATTTTTTGATTAGTCTGTTTATTCTTCCGGTTTACACTGAATTGCTATTTTCATGGTCAGAAGTGAAGGCATCTGTGGTGACGTGTGCAGTGGTGCAACAGAGGATGGGAAAGATAGAAAATAATATTGCTCCATTAATCTGCCAGTGCACACTCGTTTTCAACCGATTACCTAATTGGCCAACTAAATAACGTTCTCCTCATTACCCTCACCCTTTCTACGACTGTTTTACCAGCTCTCATAAAAAATTGTCATGAAAATACCGGAAAAATATCTGCACGTGGCACAATTTTATGTCATCGCCACAAATATGGAGCCCTGGAAGTCAGCAGGTTCAGAGTTAAGCAAAAGCATGGAATCTGTAAAGGAAGCCTACAAGCACAGAAGAGCCAATCTGAATGACGGCTTTTTCTAGCGGAAGGTGGATGTGAGTGAATGGGTGTGAAACAGAAAATGAGATGAAGAAAGAAAAAGATTCTTCACACCATTTTCATGTAAACTAAAGAGGTATTTATGGAGGAGCTGGGAGGTCTGGACGGGACAGCTTTAGCACATCAGCAGGAGAGCTAATGCGTATAGCACGGTGAAACTGCACTCGGTTTTAAGACACAGCTTCCCTTAATTACTTTTCTCGTGTCTAGCTCTTATACAGTCCCTCCTTCACTGTCAGTACTGTTTTAAACAGGCACAACACTCAGCTTGTGCTGAGATTTAAGAGAGGATTTGTGATGATCAAACACTCGCTCACCGCCCTGACCCTTTGACATGGCAAAGTTCTGACAGATTCCTTAAGGAGGAGGGGGGGAAAAAATCCTTCACCCTTTTTTAATCTGTATGCATGTACTCACAAAACCCTCTTTCTCCTGTGCAGGGCTGTTCGGTGATGTCGCGTAAACTTTCTTGCTTCCTTTTTATCCCTCTTTGGAATTGTTTTTCTCCACGCTGTCCTTTGTCGGAAGAAATCGATCTATCCAAGCTGACACGGGGAACCTCGGATATTACTGCAAATTATTGTAGCTCAGTGCTGCTTTCTCTCTTCTATCTTACCTTGCACCCTTTGGACTGGGTGTCCACAGGCCAGGGGGAGGTAAATCTACTAATCAAACTGTGTGTGTGTGTGTGTGTGTGTGTGTGTGTGTGTGTGTGAGTGTATGGCTCTCCCACGGTGTCTACATGCTGTAGGTGTGCTTGTGAGATGG
>JAQMCW010000023.1:5218776-5230041 GCA_030068335.1 Chrysichthys cranchii
TGTTAAAGTCGCACGAAAAGAAAAAGATCCCAGTGAGCGACAGACTGCGGTGATTCTGTGAGTTGTAGTGAAAGTCAAAAGTCAAAAGTGAAAGTCCTCTCCCCTCTCCCTCACACCAGCCATAATTCTTTTTAAAGGTAAAGTGCAGGTTATTTCGTTTTTCTTAGGTGTGGTGGGGTTGAATAACAAGAAACAGAACCGGAGAAAGCAAACACGGGAATAGCAAGGCTTGGTAAGAGCGCAGAAAATGGCAACTGATGCGCCGTGATCTTGGCGTGCTTGCGTAAGTCTTTTTATAGCTCCCGCATTCAGTCCCAATCTGGTACACCTGTCGCCACCCATGTAATGTGCCAAGGCGTTGCAGAGGAAGTTCTCCGACATGCACCGCTACTGGGAGTGCTCAGAACAGGTGTGCTGCACGCACGCTCCGTGCAGACAAATTCATGACAGTTTTATGTATTTTTGCTTTATATTTTGTAGTAATGATTTTTATATAAATATTTGTGGCTTGTGAAACGAATTATCTGAGTTTCCATTGTTTCTTATGGAGAAACCCGCTTTGATATACAAGTGCTTTGGATTACAAGCACGTCTCCGGAACGAATCATCCTCGCAGTGCAAGGTTCTGCTGTAATGAGGTCTTCAAAAGTCTGTTCCTAATACAATAAAATGGCAGGGTGTGTTCTCAGCACCAGGTTTTCACAAGTCACGAGTGAACTGAACCTGAGCTGCCCTTTGACCTTTGTCACAGCCTAGCACAATGACGACAAACAGAAAATGAGATGAGTTCATCTTTACAGAATGTTTTTCTTTTAACCAAGAGGAAAAATCTCTATCAAAAAAAATCCACATACAAATATGCCAGTATACCACAGGACAAATTTCAGGCTCATAAAACTCCAACAGGAGAAAGAGTTAATACACACAGCAGACTGAATGGTCATCAGTCACACAGCTTTTCACTGTTTATAGTTTCACTGTTTATGGTTTCATGTATGGAAGTTAGAAAAGACCTCATGAACAATTTAAACAAAGTGAATTTTTGCCAATTACATCATGCTTAGCTAAACTAGATCTAGACTAGATCACAGGGTGCCTGTGTGTTTGTGTAAATATACCATGCAATAATATAGTGTTTGTGTATGTATGAGTGTAGGCACATTTTAAAGCGTCTTATTTGCCAGGGCAGTCTGTATGACCCTCAGGCAGTGAGTCAGAGGGAGGGGTGTGTGTTTAAGTGTGTGTGTGTAAGTATAATTTGATTGGGTTGGGCCCAGGAGGGGGCTGAAAAGGTGAAGTCTGCACAGTGGGCCAATAAGGGTACATTAGAGACATCAGAAATTCAATCTCTCCCTCTCTCTCACACACACACACACACACACACACACACAAAAGACACACATAGGAATATGTTATATTGAGTGTGTGTGTGTACACAATTCTACTTTGGGGGGGGGGGGGGGACGACGACGACAAATAATTACATTTTTGATAGAAAAGACAGCATCCCCAGATCTGATGGAGCAATTTTCTTCTCTTTGTTTTCTGCTCCTGAAGCTTTACTGATTCCAAAATGTGTCAAAAGACATGTGAAAAGTACAAAAAAAAAATCTCATTCTTTAAAATGCCACCTTGCATTTCCTACCTCTTTGTATAGAACGAAGCTTAAACTGCATTTTCCCTCTTCGTCACGTAACGCAGGAATGAAGATGCTGCATGGTGTCCTCAGTAAAAGTGCAGACGGGTTTTGTCCAGGTGGGTTTCATAAATATTGCACACGCAGGCTCATTAGCGAGAGGTGAAGCAAGCGCGCTCCAGTGATCGGTCAGCATGTTGTTAACAGGCCGTGCAACAAAACTTGCCAACCTTTTCTCACTCACTCATCCTCAGAGAGCGACATGGCTGAGGGCTCAGGATCTCCTCGCTTGCACGTTTGTTTACCCTCCTCTGGTTCTTGTCGTTTAACGGGCGTGGAGGTCTGTGTTTTGTGCCCGCAGGTGTCCACCCCAGGCCCCTGCTACTGCACACACACACAAACTTTGGGACACCACAGTCAGTAACGACAATAGGCTGTCAGGCCTAATTAAAAGCCCATGTGCTTGTTTTTTGTTCTCCAGAGGCCAGTCTCCTGCTGGTGGTGTTTGGGGGGTGGGGGGGTGGAGTAAAGGTGCACAGGGAATGTTGGAGTAGTACTGAGTTGGTATTCAATGCAGTGACTTTGTTCTTGGGGATCTCCGTAATCAGACAGTGCCCCTGAAGGGGGTCAACATGCCTCAGGACCAGTAGAGCAATAAGACTAGAGGGTATGACCACTACAATCGGTTTGAGGAAACTAGAAAAGATTGTCTCTTTCTCAAGGTTCCTTATGCCGCAGCAAGGACAAGCTAAGGCCATCTCCCTCACAGTGCACACAGAGCCTACAGATAGTAAGAGCTCTACCCATGAGGCTGACACACTACGTCCATTATCTGTTAACAAAATCAACATCAATTCGTTATTCCCCACATTTCTCACCACCTACAAATCCCTAACAGCCTCAAGACCAAAAGCATGTGACTCATCACTTATCAGCACATCGCTCCCGGTTTTCCTTTCTGCTCACTAAATGTAAAGAATGTTTAAGCCTGAATCTCTGTTGACATCAGCATGTCAGTAATATACGGGGATGACAAAAAAAGTCTCTAGATACATTTCCCAGCAATGGATAAAGACCAAAAAGCCTAAATGTATGCTAAGCATGCTATATTCTCAAAAACTTTAAACTTTGGATTTCAAACTACAATCATTACACTTATCAAGCGATCCCGCATCCCACAACACAAAATTTAATTCCCAATTATAGTCTTCTCTTAAACCAGATACTGTGTCACTTCTGAGCTACACTGCCTACACTTTTCCCATCTCTGAAATTCTTTGTATAGCTTGATTTACAAATCTCTTCAAAGAATACATGAAAGCATTCAACGCTTATTTTGCCTAAATGTCAAGATGTCCACTGGTTGGGTAAGAACAGGGAGTGTAAACACGTGCTACAAGTTCGATACGCTGAGATTATGTTTAAATATAAAGATCATGCTAAACTCCTGGCTAGTCTACTGTCTTTTTCCGCTCAACACGCCAAATATCTGCTCAACTTCTGTAACTAAATTCAGGCTTTAAACACAACATGTGAGCCATCCTTGAAGAGTAACATGATGAAATGATGTCAGAAACATTCCTCCTCATTGAAACAAAACACTCAGAATCTCCACTGATCCTCTCTATTCTCTGTGTGTCTAACTGGTGTAAAGTAAACCACATTCTGGATGGCGATCTGGATTACACTGAGTTACAGTACAATTATAGAACGTCTAAAACTACTGTCCTTTTTTTTTTAATCCTCAAATTAATGAATCGGGTAATGCACTGGTGTCCAAAAAAAAACAAAAAACAAAATAAAAATAATATAAGAATACCAAACTGGGCATGATTCTAAGAGGAAGTGCGGCAGTGACGTTCACATGGAGACAATACACACCTTTAAAATAACACTGCACTTTATATTGACACAAACCTTACTGCTTACACAAAAGTCTTCCAGCAACAGACATTTCCCAGAGAGCACGAGAAAAGAAAGGCAAACAGAGTCAAGGACGGAGGGAGGTTGAGAGACTATATTGTGGAAAGAGAGAGTTTGTCAACTATCCATGGAAACCCACTGAGATCCATTCAGAACTGTTCGCCAGGATTTCAATTAGCCACTGAGTGGTGTGACGTGAAATCCCAGACACACAAACACACACAAAACCAATGTGCACTTGCCATGTCTGAGATACACCAAGATCATGACACGTGTCTAAACGTTTACTTTTGTGTATTTTTACTATTATTTATTTTATTTTTTTTACATACCACTTCCAGTACTATTTTCCATACTTGGCACATTTCCTACCTCTGCATGTGCATATCCATTCTCCTGCACAAGTAAAATGCTGCTAGTTCCTTGTACGGAGCCGGGAGCAGCGGCGGTCATCCTTTTCTCCCTCTGTTTTCCTTTCTCTCGCTCTCTTTCTGAGTGACGGGCTTGCTGAGAGAGCAAGCCGCTGGCGCCCACTCCCCTCCTCTCCCCACCTCCACGCTATTCACAGGCAAATACTAGTCTAAATACCAGATGGGCCTGCCTCAGCAACAGAGAGAGAGAGAGAGAGAGAGAGAGAGAGAGAGAGAGAGAGAAAATGGGGAGGGGACTATAGGGGACAGAGGTTGTCGGTACTACAAAACCCCTCTTCAGAAGGACTGGGGAGGAGAGAGAGAGAGAGAGAGAGAGAGAGAGAGAGAAGGGAAATGTAGGAGCAGAGTAAAGTTTGTCATGAAGGTGCTACCTGGACCCTGTGACCCGTGGTGTGGAAAGCAGCAAGGCAATATAACAATAACAAATATCTACACTAACCAATAAGTAGCCACAAATTTGTGCTCAGTTCCATAACTGTATGGTTCAGCTAACCCTGATGAGTGCTTACTGCAAAAAAGCTAACTACTAATCATCAGCTCTGATTTCAGGAGCTCACCATGGCCCGTGCATGCACGCATGCGCACACACACAGAATACTATGAGTTACACAGGTACACAGTAACACTATCAGAACCAGAATCACATCTCAACAGTCGTCCCCGTGGTCCTCTTCTCAAACCATCGATAAGCAGAAGCAGCCATCCCTTTCCCATATAGAGTTGTGTTTGGATGCTGTATTTGCATTGTGTTTACTGTATTCTGAACCCGGCAACTCGTGTGTGCGCGTGTGTGCATGTGCGCGTGTGTGTGTTCATGCCAGGAGAAAGTTAAAGCGCAACCCCAGCAGCCTTTTCCTTGTTCATCTCATGCCTCAGTGATCAAACGCCATCTGTGACACTGGCTTCTGAGCACCTTGACTATCACTGAGGGCATCAAGAACAGAAAATCCCTGTTGTTTATTTGCCAGTAAAGACGGAGATCAAATACTTAAATATTGATAAATTTAGGGAGTCCTTTATTTCAGGGAAACAAAATAAACCTATGGAAATTATAGAAAAGTAGAGAGAATAAAGCGGCCTTGAAGATTTCAGAATCCACAGCCAGTTTATTTTGCTGGTTTCTCACTTATAGCCTGCTGGTAAACCTTGTGAACACTACCCGACTTCTAAAACTGAACATTTATGAGGCCTTGGTTTGATTTTTTTTTTTTTTAGATTAATGGGCGAGTTTCTCTCAGACAGAAGAGCAGAAATATTTTAAGTGTTTTGATAGCAGGTGAGTAAAATGAGACCATGCAGACAGCAACAACAAAAAAGTTTCAAAACAAAAGAAAAGGAAACTGGCCAGTTCTTCGCCCCTCTGGGGACGGGTACTCGTCTTCCTGGGCTTGGCTTAACGCTACTTTTCATTGTGGAAAACGTCTGATGTATTTGATGACAAGGGGGAGGTATGACTGTAACTGGGCAGATCTTTCTGCTCAAACCGGATATGCAGACAACGCTGACGTGAGTTCAGCGAATAATGACTGCTAAATAAAAATAATAAAGCACTGTAAAGTAAAAGTACCGGGAAAAAAGGTGGAGGGGGTGTTGGGCTCACTAGAGAGCATTGAATTCAGAGTGAAATGGATGTGACTGTGTGCATCTGAGAGTAGAGTAAATGTGTGTGCGTGTGTTGTGAATAGACAGTGTGAATGGCATGCTTGGCCACACTTTTAGCCTGCTTTTAGTAATGTTGATTTGTCAGTAGGGGGCCTGCTCAGGCTTTGAGATGCTAATCCAGTGTGACAGTAGGGAGGAGAGGAGGAAGTGGGCCACAGAGCACGAGACAGAAGGCTGGTGGAGTGAGCGTGTACTCCTCAGAGACGCTCCGTATTGATAACCTGATCGATACGCTGCCGCTCACAGACTGCTCCATACACAAATACATGCGCATGTGTGCTGCTCGTATCACTACCGCCACACAAACCTATCAGCAATCACCATATGGCACGAGCAGAAATGCACCACATATGTTATAACCCCTTTAATGACTCAAGCTCTTTATTTTGTAAATGAGTAAATTGTAATTAGGATTAAAACAATATCCTAAACAATACCCACAATACAGCGATGTGTCCACCCTTTGGAAAGCCAGTTACTAATAAACAAAAAGTAAACACACATGATTCTGTGAAGGTCTCCCCTGTCGACCATTCATTATTAATTACAGGATTAGTAAACGGACAATAAAGAGGTGCCGTTTATCAAGTGTGTGTTTTAGGCTCTGTAGAAATCCAGCAACTCCGAACCCTGCAGTGGTTTGAAGAGCAAATATACTGATTGATCTTACTGATACGTTCAGGTCTCTGCAAATTAAAGCATATTAAGAATAAAACTGGAATACTGCTGTGTTGTTTGTAAAATCTCCGGACCAACATCGGGGCTCATTTGTTAATCGTTTAGTAAAGGTGTGTGTGAATGTTTTCCTAGGCCAAACCGATCAAGAATTCCAACCAGATACGAAAGCTTCAGTAACGCAGATTTTCTTCTTCTGTGCATGTTGATAAATGAAAATCACCTATCAAGTGGAAAGTGTGTTTAATTGATTTAAATTTAGTAACACAAAGAAAATTCAATAAAATAAGACAAAATGCCAACTAAAACAGTTAAAGAGTGCCTCTTAGGGGTTGAGTGGACTAAATCACCCAATAACGCAGCTCAGCCACTGCAACCATCTCGTTTGAAAGGCTACGCTAGTTTTATTTTCTGAATTTGTTTGGTTTGCTCTCTTGCAAATCATTTACATTAAATGACTTTTCATTTTTCCTCAAATAACGTCTTTCCAATTCTTATGTAAATGCTCCTGTGGATGGTTTACAAAAAAAAACAAAAACAAAAAACCCCCATTCATATTCGCTTTTACAACAGACCTCACTTATGTCGCAAATGACAACTACTGTACATGCTTGAGTTCCTTTTTCTTCCTTTCTTTGTTAGCATTGTTCCTCCTCTTACCTTTATATTTAGTTAATTTTCTATCCTCTCTCTCTTTGTCATATCTAAGCCTGGCCCACCTGTCACTCTTCCTTTGTTCTTCGATCAAACAGCCAAATTATCATGGTGATACTCCTCAAGGCCTGTACCCGTGCACCTACCATCTGGACACCCCCCAAGACACACACATACACGCCACGCTTCCCACTACCCCACTGCCCCCGGCTATATCACAGTGCTTTACCTAAATTTGAAAACCACAAAGGGGGCTTTTTGTGTAGCTACCCCATGGCTGTCACTTTCTCCTTTGATTTTTGCAGGGCGGCCACAGAGGCATGTCAATACTGCGTTTGTCACCTAATATGAGTCAGTGGGTTTCTGTAACATCGACTGTGGCCACACCGAGCTGATTTATAGGACATGGCAGCTTATCCCCGCTGTATGGATTTCTTGGCTCACAGAAGCCATGGGGCTTTATTATGACTCGCGTTGACTGGGGGCATTTTCCAATTTTAGCAACTGCATGCGTCACAATACCAGATTTTACAATTTACATAGCTCTGTACTGAAATCTATTTACCATTTGAAAAGATCGTAGCCCAGTGGTTGCATTGCACCGAAATAAAACTGTAAGCACGTAACTCGGCAGAAACTGTGTGTGAGCTAAAGGATTGAACTGGAGCGGCTCAGCCGTAACCACTCTCATTGTTGATGGTGATGAACATCCACATCAGTGTCTCATCTGCCCTATCTGGCTTGGTTGCTAGGACGTCGATGCAAACAGTCGCATTCTGACGCTGGGATGGGCCCACATGTCAGGGACAAAATAAGACCCGGGTTTGTGGACTTGGTGACTCCAAGTACACACTATACCGAGGCTCAGCGTTGCACTGAACTGCATATCCACAGACACCAATACTCTCACACTCTTTTTTTTTTTTTTCTTCCTTAAGTATTTCTACTGTACTATGAGTGAATAAAACAAACAGATGCATGCTGGGTAAATCTTTAAGCTTTCTGTATTAACGGGACATTCCTGTTAAGTTCCCTAAAGGCTTCAGCGTTAAATATAGTTTTCTGACCAATCAGACACAGATTATACAGATCAAATCTAAGTTAAGAGAGATCACTGAGACTTTCAGCATAATGCAAGCATTCTCCTGGCTTTTCGTTTCACGTCGCTGATTGTCACAGTTTGTTATGAATAAACAGCGGTGAGCATCTGCACCCAACGGGTCGATATTTCAACAGATGGCAGAAGGATAGGGCTGGATAATCTCACCATATCAACAAGGAGAGGTGTCAGAATAAGACAGAGAACAGAGGTTTTGGGGTTGGGAGGTGGGGGTGGGCTGGGTATATGCTAACAATGAAGTCTGATGCTGAGTTTGAGGAGAAGCTGCAACTTGTAATTCTCTGCCTACAACCGAAAACACCGCCTCAACTTCACCTTGCTGGTGAACCCCTACTTGGGGTAGTCTTCTCATCTGCCAGTACTTTCTCCCTTTTCAGAGTGACATAAAATAAATATAGCTGCACAAACTGTGAACAGTGCAAAGTACCACTCCCTTGCTTTTAAATGAGTTTATACAGTGCATCCGGAAAGTATTCACAGCGCTCCACTTTTTACACAATATCCCGTGTTACAGCCTTATTCCCAAATAGATTTAATTCATCTTTTACCTCAAAATTCTACACACAATACCCCATAATGACAAAGTGAAACAAGTTTGTTTGAAACTTTTGCAAATTTATTAAAAATGAAAAACAAAAATAAAAGATTTACATAAGTATTCACAACGTTTGCTCAATACTTTGTTGAAGCACCTTTGGCAGCAATTACAGCAGCAAGCAAAAAGCAAGTCTTTTTGAGTATGATGCTACAAGCTTGGCACAGCTATTTTTGGGCCGTGTCCCCCATTCTTCTTTGCAGAACCTCTTAAGCTGCATCAGGTTGGATGGGGAGCATCGGTGCACAGCCGTTTTCAGATCTCTCCAGAGATGTTCAATCAGGTTCAAATCTGGGGTCTGGCTAGGCCACTGAAGGACATTCACAGAGTTGTCCTTAAGCCACTGCTTTATCATCTTGGCTGTGTGCTTAGGGTTGTTGTCCTGATGGAAGATGAACCTTCGCCCCAGTCCGAGGTCCAGAGCGCTCTGAAGCAGGTTATCATCACGGATGTCTCTGTACACTGCTGCATTCATCTTTCCCTCAACCTTGACTAGTCTCCCAGTTCCTGCTGCTGAAAAACATCCCCACAGCATGATGCTGCCACCACCATGCTTCACTGTAGGGACTGTATTAGAGATTAGAATTTAATCTACTTGGGAATAAGGCTGTAACATAGGATATTGTGGAAAAAGTGGAGTGCTGTCAATACTTTCCGGATGCACTGTAGCTGTATTAGCTTTAGGTCAATTAATATACAGACCCAGGGCTGGGTTAAATCTGACCATTTTAATCTTAACAATGACCATTACTAATAACTAGTCTTGAAAAGATCATAATCAACATTAGATGCATCACAAATGTTATCCGGTTAGCTGTTGCTAATGCTACTTTTTATATTTTCTAGCTTGTTTCTAAAGCTACTTGTTGCTGTACTTGGTACCAGTAGCCACTCAGGCCTGTAACTATAAAAGTGCGGTTATGAACTTTACATGCTCTGACACAGCAAACAAAAGACACACTTTCATGGAAGCGTCCATGGATTTTAAACATACTGAGATGGGAAATTATGTTATTACAACTTGCAAATTACCACTTACACATCACCGCAAAAGCAGCATAACTCTAGTAGTAGCAAGAATCCACGACTGCTCCTGCCAGACTCGATGACTGAGGTGTAATTTGGGACATATTCATTCATAACCATAGTGGGAATACATCCTGTATACAAACTTTCACATTTAAGGGCAATTTGGTATACCCAGGCCACCTAGGGTTAGGGTACCCTAACCCACCTAGTGGCATGATGACCTGATGAGATATTTTTAATTCAAAAATAAAATGGTGTACTAAAGTTTGCTTGCTTTTAAAATAAACTCTATAACTAGCACTACAATGAGCGGCTGTCATTGGATTACGCCTTTCAGCCATAAATACACAGCTTGTTAAACGGATTCACACGGTATTACAGCTTAACGTGGTGATTAGCCCCACATGCAGTTCACATGTCTCCAAGCTAATCTGAACACGGCACCATGAAAGCGCATACAATGAAACTCTCCATTATGAATTATGCATGTGATGTTAAAGATTTAGAGATTTTTGAAGATTTAGCAAAGAAAGACTGCTTAAAAAAAAATAAAAACAGAAAACTCCTTGTGTGCATGCTGACATCACTACCAGCCGGGGACACGACACAGGCACAGACGCTGCAAGCACTTCAAAGTTTCTAGTAACTCATCCTTCGGTCTTGCTGTGTCTCGGTCTCTTTTGTTTTCACGTTTCCTTCACAACTACTCCGTCCACACTTGTTTATGGAATCTCTCGTCAAATTTACAATCAGATCCAGATTTGTCCTGTTGAAATTCAATCACCTCACATAGAATGGCTTTCTAATTCAGGACCATTCATTGTTACAGTGTTCCAGATGACAGAAAGACAGACAGAGCTCACACTGCTTCTCTGAGATGTCCATTCAGTGAGGGTGAGAGAGAGAGCGAGAGAGGAAAAGCCTAACCAAAGCCATAAGCACCACCATTGTTTCCAAATACGAAAGGCTATTAAAACACTCTTTAAAAAAACCCAAAAAAACTTGTATTTTGCAAAAGCTTGACTGCTTAAAACATTCTGACTGCAGTGAAGTTTCTAAAACACAATTTACTGGCTGAGACTCTCTTCGCCATCCCTGATTAAATGTTTAGGGCTCAGAGTTTAGTCTTGACCATACACGTTTTTAAACCTTCCTAACAAGAAGGCTTAGAGGCTGCTTTTATCAAAAGGTTTTCGTTTTTAGCATACTGATAGCATGTTTGTACTTCCCTCCAGGGCTGCGTTCCAATATCGTATACTTTCTTTACTTACTATGCTTAGTTTGAGTACGTAGGGCGTTCCCATTACGATTGCGGTGAAAATAAATGTACTGAAAGGACCCGGACGGTGCCCTCATAAGGGTCAAATCTTGGAGTGTGGAATAATGTACACTTTTCGCACTGAACGGCCGCCATCTTAGCTACGTAGCGGAAGAGGTGGACCCAACTCTGCTCGAAAATTTTCACGGATTTTCCACACAGCCTGCATTAGCGGAGTCATTTTGTAAGCTAGAAATCTGTGAAGGGTTAAAAATCTGTTCG
>JAQMCW010000023.1:5230141-5250433 GCA_030068335.1 Chrysichthys cranchii
GGCGATTTGGAACAACACTTACCTACTGAAATCTGCGCACTTAGTAAGTGCAGACTGTGTACTACGTGTAAGTGTACTCATGAAAGTATGGATATTGGAACGCAGCCCAACTAATTCCGTTCATGTCGATACATCTTCACGGTTTTCAAGTTCAAAAGCAGGAGACGGCGTCAATCACAGGTTCCCTTTTTTTCCCCACAACAAATGAGCTCCTTTTGAATTTTACACATCTACTGCAGAAGGTAAATTGTTTATAGAAGTATTTAATAAATTACGTCTCCAGGCTTTATAATTATCAGTGGTTTGGGTAGGCTTGGGAATCAACATTGGTGTGCATTATACAAAATAATACAGAATTTCTATGAGCTGTCCCTTGCATTTCAATGTCTTTGTTGCCGCAAACCTAGAAGGCAATTCATCTCCTTTACAGACCACAATCACTTTATACTGTTGCTGTGCAACTTAAAACTGGATCCATCATGAGCGCTTCAGCCATTCTCATCCACGGTGCAATCTTCAACCTGTATTTGGTTTTGACTGCAGATTATTATTTATAGGTGGAGACTCAAAAATAGCTTTTATACTTCCCCAAATATAGCAAACGCAGCGCAACCCTTTAAGACAGCTTCCAAATTGGAAATCTTACGATTCTCCGTACAGCTTTCAAATTCAGATATTTCAGCGTCTGAAGATCCACTGCCTTCTATGTGGATACATCTTTCAGCTCAATCTGGCAACGACCAGAAAAACAGTGAAGGGAAAAAAATAAACCCTCACCTTGTCGAAGAACTCATAGAGGCGCACAGTCTTGTCGATTTTCTCCTTGGTGTCCTCTACTCTCTGGGAGAATTCGTGCAAGTGGACCCAGAAGGAGCGCACTTTAACCTCGTACACCTGCAGCTCGGCTGACGAGATATCCTCCCATCGCTCTAACCGCTTCAGAAGAGCTTCTCCACTCTTACAGTGAGCCTGCGCAAGAAATAAATAAAATAAATAAATAAATAAAGTAAAGTGATGAGTGACTCGACGTGCATTTGCAAACGCGAACACGTCCGCAGATGATTATTACCATAATAAATACAGATTAATGCCAAGTTCATGCATAATGCGAATTCCCCAATACCAGTCATAAAGTAATCCAAACTTAACCGTACCATTTATTAATTTATGGCATTTGTATCTATACTATATTGAAATATGCATGATTACAGTGTTAAACATTTTAGTTTTGAGAATTGCTGTATGATATCTCTTGATCGGTGTAGACGTACATAAGCCGCTGAGTAGAAGTCTCTGAAAAGTGTCTGCTTGCTGCGGAGCTGCTCCAGAGAATCTTCCAACTCGCCCAGTGTCTGCAGCCTACTCTCTCCTACCTCGTCTATCCACTGACTGACCTAAGACAAAAACAATACACGCACACACACACACACACCAAACCTCAATACAGAATTTCAACACAATTAAACAACCGGCCTTGTATACATTCATCAGTCTTATCTTTCCTTGGAAAGCTGACTCAGATGACAAAATGAAACATAAGTAAGATAAGAATGTAGCGCTATAAAGATTATAAATCTGTTCGAGATATCCATCGCATTGTTGACAGCAGACCTCCTACCTCCCTCTCTAAAAACATCTTGCTGCGAAAGATGACACACTTGTGATTTTTTCTGCATTCTTTAGATTTCATACAATTTTACATTAAGCAATGTGCTATCGAATGCTTGATTCTGATTGGTCAGAAGGTGATTTCTACTGTCTGAACACTTAAGCTGCATTTCTCTTGTCTTATTAACTTTAGAGTAAAAAAAGAGAGATTAGTAAGGGACAACCAGAACTTCGGTCATGGACGTTCCACAACATTAAAAGTAACAATAGATGGATTAACAAAGTGTCATTCTTTAACGGATTAAAATTATAATTGTGGAGAAATGACTGTGGAGTGAAAAACTTAATCGTTGTGCTGTTACTGCTAAATAACTTCAGCATGGTAACAGTAAGCTCTTTATGACCGGAGGAATTTTTTCCAGAGTTCTTAGAACTGTTGGAGGAAGTACCTGCTGGTTTGAGGAACTTTTTAGCTCCTACTTTAGGGTCGGTACTTTTCCAGCACAAGAAGAACCATAAGTGACGCAAGTGTATGGCGACTGCTTGAATATGTGGAGCCAATGCAGCATCATCAACCACCATGTTAAAAAATCAATTTAAACATCAGTCCTTAATGATAGTTTAAACAAGAACAAAAAAGAAAAAAGAAAAAAAACCACCACAGGCAAATGGACTGACAGTGGAGTCCAGACTTCATCAAACCTATATGTGACGTTGGAAATACAACACAATTTTGACGCATCTGAGGAAATATAAAAATCTTAATTAAACTAAATGTTCTTGCCCAAACCTATTACCAAATAGTAATCCACACTAACATGTTAAGTAAACATATTTTAAGCAATTTTCACTGACATTTTCCACCATGATTCGCTCTTAATAATGTAAAATAAAGAATTTACTGGCAGCACCTTACACTTCCGGGCCACCTAATGGAATCCTAATGTTGCTAGTTTGTTGTTTTCACCACAGCACAAGGGAATTGGTGCACAAGACGAACAATATGCACGTTCATACGACGTCCGGCTTGCATCACTTCAGCTTTCCAACTGACGGTGTGAATGGAAACAGAAAAAAGCTCTTGAAGGTGTGTAGGTTTCAGCAGAGCTCCTCAGTTTCTTTCGATGAGTCCAAACTGTTTGAAACTGACTAGTAACTCTGTCCGGTCACAGCACACCCCCCTGTCATTGGTTATTTTATTTTCCTATAACAGCACTCTGTGTTATGGTTTATTCCTCCGGTAACTCTAAATGAATAGATAAACTACCTTTAAACTCATTCAGAGCTCAGTTTGTGATGTCTCAAATTATTCGAAAATGAATTTTTGGCCACAAACCCTGCATGCTAAGCCTGCTAGATGGTTAACTTGGCTAAAACCAGTAATCTCATCATTGTGGGTGGTATGGTATCGGTAAAATGATCACTGCGAATACAGTAATGCAAACTCAGATACCGAAACAGAACTTGTAACAAATGCAATCTAGTTTACCAACAGCTGCTTGGGCAACTTGCTTGCAATTAAACAAATTACACCTTTGTGCACATTCAGACATCATAATATTTTCTGAGGGTAAAGATGTCGACATGCTCATGAGCTTTTTTTTTTTTAATAGTAGTTTACTGGTCGTTAAGCAAATAAGTTATTAGTGATAAGATCATTATTATGCTTTAAACTGACATTCGGGATAGTTTAACACGGGCAACCAAACTGCTACCTGCAAGTATGAAGATGATTGAGGATCTGAGGACTTAAAGAAAAGACTGACTCTCACCTCCCTGAATCCTTCCTCCAGGCTCTTGAACTCCATAATAAACTCCAGCTCCTGAGTGCACTTGTTGGACAGCATCACCAGCTTATGGACCAGCTCGTCCACCTGATTATACAGACTGCCCACGTCCTCAATGGCATCCCTGCAGTGTAGCAAAACACACACACAAAGCATGGTATGGCATACGTTAGAGAGAACCACGATTTTCTTTTTTTTAATACACCATAAAGCCTTACTGTTAAAGGTTGCCATGGGATCAAGCAGGAAGTGCCACGAATTGAGTCAGTTTTCTGAGTTTGTTCTAAGTAAGATGCTTGTTGGTTGTGGGTTGTGGGTTTGAGGACGTCCCAAGGATTGGACGAAGCTTTTTGACTGACGTGGAGTTCACGCAATCGCTCTCCGGCTCCTCTGATGAGACCATCTAGGAGCAACCAGTGTTAAAGCCAACATGCTCACTGTGTGCTTTCCGCGAATGTGTGTGTGTATATCCTTGGCCTTTTCTCAGTAGAAAAACATTAGTCCAGAGCTGTAACGCAGTGACTGAGCACATTGTTTGTCGTAGTAGAGCTTGACGACTAACGGATGATTTCACTTGTGCTGTAGCTCAGTTACACAATGGTGGATTGTGCTCTGATTCAACATCCTCTCAATGTTTTCCAGATCTTTTTTCCCCTTTTTCCCCCTCAATCTTAGTCATATGCACAAACAGTTCAACAACGTCATTCATTCTATCTACAGTGAATCATCAAAGCCACAAGTAAAACACACCCTGCGACACACCTGGCCATTCAGGGGGGAACATTAGAGAGGCACTACCCCAGGCTCATGTGTACTGGAGTGTGAGCATGCTCCCTTCAAGCTTTCAAACTCTGTTGTTGGTTTATATAGGCACACCTCATACTGATCCTGTTCAAACACGCTCGTGCCACAGATCATAGCCACGAATAAACTGACTGACATTTCCATTATTGTATCCTCAACTGTCTTTAATAACTAAAAATAAAAACTGTGCTGCAGCTTTAAATATGATTAATTGAGCATCCCTAATACACCATAAATTACACCGTCTTTACATGTTAGTCAGGGTTCATCTGAGGAGTTTTGTCCCCTTTACAGATAAGTTAAATGACACAAAATATGCCTTATCTTTGCAAATACAGTGGCATCTTTAGCTTCTTTATATACCAGGACACACATACGCGCACACACACTTTTGTGCCCAAGGGACCTAACAGTAGTGATGAATAAATCCCAGACTTGTTTTCTCAGTGATTTTCATGGGTGTTATCTGGACAAATGTGGCCTTTTAATATGAAATGAAACAAACAAAAACATATTTGAATCTCTTGAGGTCTCTCACAAATACTTACACTTTACGTGCTAATTAAAAAAAACAAATTCCAAAAATAGAACATAAAACAACACTGGTGTGGTGGTATTTGAGATTCAGTTATCTAACCTGTTTGATCCTGATTAGTGCTTTGCATTTAAGATGTTGGTCTTCGTAAGAATGTGAGATAAAAGTTGCGACTTTTATCTAGTTTCAGCCTACATGTTGCTGATAAATCATTCGCAGTGTGCCTACACATCACAAACTGGGTCAACATGTTACAATTTTCTAAACAGGCATCAGATATCAAAGACATTCCTGAAAAGAAAAAGAAGACTGAAACGAAAGAGAGGATCTGCATGGTTGTCTGAGCAGACTGCTAAGGAAAACGCACAACAATTTCATCTCTTTGAGCTCCTTTCCAAAAACAGGACTTGCAGAAATAATGCAGAAAGAGAGATGCCAAAAAAAGAGAAAGAAGACAACAAAGATGAAGACGAGGAAGAAGAATAAGAATGAGGAGGACAAGTGTTTGCTTCCTACAAAACAGGATGTTATTTATACCCAGACCCTGGCTCTGCATGACTACATTCTCCATTTAAACATCTCCTTCAACGTGGTCAAAGTTCACATCCAGGATCCATGATGAAGTGCTGACTTCAATACCACCCCAGTTCTTAAGGCGCTCTCGCACCCTCCCTCTCCCCCTCCTAAAGCTTTCACTAATGCACAGAGAACAGTTTGCCCATGAGCATGAAGGATCCAAAATAAACTATGAGCAAAGGCAAAAGAGACAAAAGGAAACAAAACAACGTGCATAAAATGACAAGAATTATAGCTCCTGACACAAGCTCTAAAGCACTGACCCCAAAATTCTCCAGCACTCAGAGATGACCCTTGACCAAAACCACACACAGCTCTGATACATCAACAATCATCAATCCTTGCTAATACCTTGCTAATACAGTACATCTGCCAGCAATGTCAATACAGCCTTCCAGGGAAAAAAAGCAAAAAAAACCCACAGGAATCTTTTCAGGAACCCAGGAACTTTCAAGTGTTTCATGTGGGCATTTCTAAATCACACGCCTTAAACAAGCACAAAAACAGGCTCAAAGCATGGGCATTGCCAAATCACAAGCTTGGAAGTCGAGATCAAGCAGATTCACATCTCGAGCATTCGTATATATTTTTATTCATAGTTGCCCAATAGACAAGTAGCTTCAACATAGCTGCATAAAGAAATGAAATCTTATTTCCTACTGACTTTTCCATTTGCTTCCTAGTTTTTCACATGTGCACTGCCTATTGCTGTGATGTGACTCACAGTGATGAGATAACGATCCAGTGCTGCACTACATGCCACCCAAGGCCTGCGCTACTTGATGGTAGGACAGTGGTTTAATCAGGGTGCATGGATTTGAACCCCATTTTTTTCCTGCTAGCACAACATAGTCATTGTAAACATAGAGAGAAAATCTATTTTTTTAGCTAGACTCTCTGTATTTAAAATATGATTTAAATACAATTTAAATTAAAAAAAAAAACACTGCATCTCATAACCAAAATGTTCACCAACAGCTTGCTTACATTTTTTTTTAAATGAGAGTGCAAATATGATGTGCTACATTGAGACCTTCATCATCACAGGATGAGGTCTATGGCTTCACACTGCCGACCCTGCCTAGGCGTTCATATCTGTGTTAATGCTTAATAGAATGTCTTTGTCACTGTATTTGGTAGTACAGCAAGATTGAAACGCAACTCCAAAAAATAGTGCAAAAGGAAAAAAAAAAAAAAAAAGAAGAACATCCATACATCCAAAAAGTACATATACAACACATAGTATAAAATGGCTATGAGGATTACGGCTCAAAGTCCGCACAAAGTGCAGGATAAAGTGCCAAAATAAAGTGCTATTTATAAAGAGATTTTATTGAGACTTTATCTATGCCTGTTAAGGGAGTTAAATGTATATGGGGGTAAAAAAAAAATATTTGCGAATCTGTTAGTTCTGGATTTGGTGGCACGATAACGTCTCCCAGAAGGTAACAGTTCAAACGGATGGCGACCGGGGTGGGTGCAGTCCATGATGATGTTATTGGCTTTGGAGAGAATACGACTGCAGCCGTTCACTCAGATTATACTTCCTCAAGAATAGTATCCTGTTGCTGAGCCTTTTTGATAACTGCTGTGGAGTTTGTGGACCAGGAGAGACTGTCAGAAATGTGACTCTCTCCGCATGCACATGCATGCGTGCACGACTTAACGCTCTCTAACTAGCTGGCCATATGCTATTAAATTACCACTTTTTAACCTCAGACTGGGCAAGCACACTAATGAATTTAGTCCAACCGTGAAGTGCGAACGTGTGCTTTACGTGAGCACAGCTGGATAAAAAAACCAAAAACAAAACAAAACATTAATACCAACATCATATTTATGCAACAAAATAAATTCACTCAAGAGCACCACAACTTCAGTGTCAACAATACAGGGCTTGTTAAGGGTGGGTGTATTCAGACATGTCTATTTGTATGAATGACAGCGAGAAAGATCGTGTGCGAGTGTGTGATATAGTGATGCAGTGTTTCTAGTGTCTGTCAGCACGCACGTAGAAACTTTACAGAGATAAGGAAATTTTCTTGGCTCGGGGTAGCGGGAAAAAAACCCCCTCAAACACCACCACTATCATACTGCTGCACGTCAGAGGCCTGGACATGCTCTCTCCCTCTCTCTAACAGCCACTGCATTGTCTCCCCATCTGTCTCTTTCTGAAAGCTCTTGTGGCAGGTTGAGCTGTGCTGCTTTAAGCCCACCCTAACAGGCAGAATTTGTGCTCTGGTGTGCTTCAGGGGAACGCTAAGAGCTGCTCCTGCTTTTCACCCGGCTTGAACCATTTAAAACAGGTACACATTTGGTCCATTTTTTAAGAGCCATTAATTCCTAGTTGAAACATTAACGTATAAAACGGGCAGAGAAACTCTTTTATGTACTTTATAACATATTAGGATAGACTTTTATTTTGTGAGAAACCTTGTGCAATAAAGTGGCTGTGACGAAGGGAATACCATGCGAGGTGCAGTGAACTGGGCATACACAAAGTGCTTGGTACGCACTGAGCATTGAGATGTACACGCTTCATTTCTCCTCTCTCGCCAGGGTCTGCATAGTTGAATTTGCCTGAATGTGGGTGAGGATTTCACTCTCATCATTTTGCCACACTTAATCAGCCCCCTTTCTTTTCATGCCCATGATCACTGATATCACACTGAACGCTCAGGTCCTCCACACTTGCACTCTCTACTAACCCTGGAAAACCCAGACCACCCGATCATAATAGCAAAATGTGTCCATTGGCTAAAATGATGATCCAGACGCAGTTAACCCCAAAACAGGTTCCTACTACATGTTATGAAATGGTCCTTATGAGACCTCCTGGGATGTCCACTAATGTCCACCAACCAATGAGTGGGTTGAATATAAGGGTGAAATAAAAGTTAGGATCAAATATGGCCCTGAGGTGTTACAGGAATAAATATACTACTGAAATTCCATATAATCCAAATACATACTTTGCTACAAAGAAATAACGCTTCAAAAGTGCACCAGTGTCTTTATCAAACAGTACCAAATGTTTACGATCTCTATAGAGAGACTTGTAGTTTATCTTGGGTAAAATTGGACTTCCTTCATTTGGCTGGTCCCAACATTATTATTAGAATTTCCTGTTCAGGATCAGGTGCTATTTTACAGACTAGTTTATGGCTGAAATGCATGTGTCCGTGCACACAGATAGATGTGATGTGCTGTTCAAAGTTTAATACAGAAAGGCATGCTTCAGAGGCAATTAAACTAATCATTAAGCTTTCAGTCTGCCATCTAAAATACATACAGTGGAATTTCTGGTCACGAACGCCTCCGAACACGAATAAACAAGTTCTCGACCATCTTTCACAACCACATACTCGGGTGCCGAACAAACACAGCTCCATCCATTTTCCCCTTCCGCTTTGTATGCGCCAATGTTTTCCCATTTTCTGTTTGTGTATTGTGCAATTTCGTACTGCACACCGAACAAAAACATGCATGTCTTTAAGACCCTTTAATCGGTCTCGGTCAGACATGCATTCACTGGCTGTATAGTAACCTCCTCTCCGCCCATCTTCCTCCTCACTTCCTTAACGCCAGAATTCGACTCATGCAAGGTTAGTTTTCTTGGTTGTTTACCATAAGTCTTTGTATAATTAAGGATTGTTCAAACGTTTTGTTTTTCTGTGCTTAAAACTCATTTAAAAAAAATTTCACAGCATTTTTTCATTGTGTTTCTCTGCATTTTTGCTCTATAAGCCTTCATTATGGGTCCCAACAAAGTGGAAATGGTAGTGAGAGTAAGAAGCCTAAGCGTACAACGGTTGAAATAAAGAAAGAAATAATCACAAAATGACATTTAGTTTTATTTTTCTATAATTAAAGTTATTGCTATTTTATTCAATGTTTTATTGCCTCCCATAAACCCATAATACACTTAAAAACATGTTTTTGAGGCTGAAACACATTAATTGTATTTACATTCATTTCAATGGGAAAATCTGATTCGGGTCGCGAACAAATCGGGTCATAAACAGAGTCTCAGAACAAATTAATTTCGTGACCAGAGGTTCCACTGTATTTCGCAAGAGCTGTGTGTGTGAGTGAGAGAGACAGTGTCACACAATATGCAGTTTGTCACCTGTAGTCCTCAGTGAGGCTGACACTGGTGTCCTCTTTGCGGAGGCGGGACAGAGCGGCTCCACCCTCGAGCTGCAGTCGCACCAGCCGGCTGTCCTCCAACACGTTCCTCATTAGCTCTTGATACTTGTAAAGGAGCACTTGTGCCTCCTGCACACACATACACACACATATTACATAGTAGAAAAAACAGATTAGGATACGAGGAGTCCATCTGGATCTCGGCGTTCTCATTTTTTCTCCTAGAGACAACAATAAGGCTTTATATTGTCATTACAAGCACTGACAGCTTCATTTCATTTGATTTCTGTCTGAATTCTGCCTCACTAAGCTAAAGGTGATGATCATATATACTGCATAGTACAGAACAGCACAATTTGGGCACCAACTCCAGCAGCCATTGGGATTGAGATATGCATGCAATGTTCTTTCACACGGGTGTGACTGTGTTCTTTGTATTAGAAGAAAAAGATTTTCTGGCAGTAATACTGTCAGTCTATACAGCCCTGTAATTAAATACCTCCAAACTCCTTGCTCTTATTAGGTTTATGTGCAATTGGGATGCAAAAATGCACCTTTGCACATTAGACTTGCAATGTTCCTTTCATTCTCTGGTCCTTTGTCGATAACAATCCTCTCTCAGAGCAACCTCAGAATGTACTGGATGAAAATTATTTCTCAACATGGCTCACAATAATATACAAACAAACCAAAAAAAAAGTACACCATGGCAATCTACTTCAACATTTTAGCAGGCTGTAAAGATGCATACTGTAGTTATATTTGTGATGCCTATAATTACTAACACTCCTTTACATGTACATGTGTGTGGCATGGATGGAATGCTAAAGATGAGCAGTAAACGTTTCAGGCTTGCTTTAACTGCTTCATCGCACGCATATGCACCGGGTCAGCATCCTGAAGAGAGGTGTGTGATGAGCAAAATTAAGAAGTGGACTGAAATAAAAGGAGACTAGACAGATAGGTAAGCAAATAAATAAATTCAAAGAAAGGCGGAATTGAGAATGAAGAATGGGGGAGATAAAGAAATGCACCTATGAATTATGGGCACAAAAAGACCAAGGCGAGAGAAAACTGAGACTCAGTCCTGTCTAAATGCCATTATCTGGGAAAAGTAGCAGCAGGAGAGGTTCCTCTTTAAACATTTAAGATAACGCCAAGGAGAAATCCATACGCTCATCATCCAGGCACTTTCAATCCACATACTGCGCTAAATAAAGCCCGTTTTAGCGAGTTCAAAGATGACCCGTGATACAAAACTCTCCAGGGGTTTTCCGCCTCTCCTCATTTCCATCTCCCCACGGACAAGGGGTGTCCTTCATTGACCTAACCTGACAGCCAGGGGTCAACTGAGTTAAAGGCCTGGCACATTAACCCTGCTCTCTTAACCTGAACACACACATAGCATTAGCACCTACAGATTCCTCTCAACGTGCAGTGTGTAGAAGAACACTGTCAACCCCATGGCAGAATATGGCAGTGTTTACCCTACAAACATTATTATTACTGCTCAGCATTAGTTGTTGCCCATGGTGTTTTTTTTTTTAATGATATGGGGAAAAAAGGCTCACACTGTAATCAAAACAACCAACCAATCACGTCTGCTTTGGATTCAATAATACTACATAGCAAGCTAAAGGAATCTCCACATTCTCCACAACAACTATCTCTGTTCAGGAAAAGTCTGCATGCTTTCATACTGCTGATTTAACCACAGCGCTGGCAAATTCTCAAATCTGATTGGTCAGAGGTTGTGGATTAACAGCAGCTCTGACAGCAATGACACCTCCACGCAATCTAAGCCTAATAATAAATGCATTACAAAGGTATGTTCTGATCAAGACAAACACTTAATTGTTGATATGGTGAAACCATCTGTAAGAAGATGCATGGAAGGAGTCTTCAGTGTCAGGTTTTATGCCAAACAGAGTTTACACTTTCCAGGTTCTCAGTTACATGACAAACAAACATCAAGACAGAGGAAAAACTGGCTTAAGAAAGAATGAGTGTTTATCTACGACAAAAGAGATAACAAGAACTTTTTCCTCAGGGAAGTTCTACAACATTACATGCAACCAAATGGTTAAAAAGCACCATGTGACATTCTTTAAAAAGTTGCAATATTGGACAACTAGAATTAACCCATGAATTAACATATATTTAGCTCATTATTTGGTATAACGTGTCTAATAGGTCATCAACTCGAAAAACACAACATGGTTCATTTAACAATGATCTGATAAAGCAAAAAAGCCTGGAAGCAACACTGACTGATGAAATATTTTCCCTCTTCCAAGCCAGGAGGTTTGATTAACTACCTGGCCTATTTAATGGTGGAGAAAACACTGTATAGAGGTGTGTACTAAAGGGGTGTTAAACTGTCAATCTACCACCACAAAGAGAGGCAACCGCCACCAGGAATTTGATGCAAACAAGCCTAGACAACTAAAAGAGTACTGTGCGGTAAGTACGGTACCTCAGCTGTAGGAGGCAGAACTGTAGACTCCAGGCTGCTGATAGTGCTTTGCAGAAGCTTTATCGCGTCCTCACAATGACTGGTCAACTGTTCAGCCCTCTGAAAGAAAGAGAGCAGCACCGCAGTCAACCCAGAGTGACTGATTAAAACAAACAAGTGGTCCTGATTTATTACTTTAATATCTATCGTTTCTGTGATTTGACAACACTGTACACACAATCACATCAATGAATGCACTCAAGGAAACAAAACGATTTGATCTTACAGTCCTGAAACAGATCCAGCTGCGGTGGGAGAACGAAAAAGTGCCATCAAACTCGGTGGGGAGTTGAGAAACCTCTATGTGCTTATGGAGAGACTTCAGAGAGGTTAGCAACTCCACCTGCAGAACACAAACATTTACTCAAATTTGGCAAAGGATAAATGCTACAAAATTTCTGACGTTTCTGAATCTCATCACCTTAGCCCATATCAGTCGGGATACGAATTCACTCCAATATCGGCCGTCAGTCGGGATACGAATCCATTCGAATGAGACGGTATGGGTGTTAACACATGACATTGGGTTAAGCTTGCCCATGCGCGGACATGCGCGCTAATATGGAAGTTTATGAGGGATTTATGAGGGACAAGAAAACTACAACGAAAATTTTCATCTAATGAGACGTTTTTGCATTGAATATGGCCGATTTCGGCAACAGATCGGAGCCTTTAAGTGACGGGTCGGACGTTGACAACTTTTTTTTTTTAGTTTTTTTTTTGTTTGTCACAACCATATAATCAACTGTTCTTTATGTACACAGGTTACATAATATTTTGATGAAATTTATATCATTAGATAGGAAATTTCATTACCTTTGCAAAAATGTATATGTTTGTAATGTTATGTTTACTGGTTATTAAAATACATTTAAAAGATTGGACCCATGTTCTGTCGGCAATTTTTTTCACAAGTTACTGATAAGCCCTCCAGTCATAGCAGATATCTGACCCTAACTGGGATCAGATTGAAATGGGTTAAACATTACATTAGACATACACTTTAACACCTATTCAAATGTAAAAACATCAGGCTGAATATCGCTTGGAATCTTTGAGGTTGTCTCATAGCAGTGATGATATCGTAAATATTTGTTTGTGTGTCAGCTGACCGAGTCTTTGGCAGTCTGCTTTCTGGCCAACAGCAGAGACACTTGTGTTTTCAACAGTCCAGAAAAGTCTTAGAGCAAGAACTAAGTACAGGGGAGCCAAGGCCAAGCCTCCAAGCTAATACAGTGCCTTTTTAGATAATCAAGACAGATGATTACTTATTATTTTGCACTTTAAAACCTTTTATGCGTGCAGAGTGAAATGGCCATCAGTCTTTGGCACACGTTTACATTTTTACATTTGTGGCTTTTGGCAGAAGCTCCTATCCAGAGTGACTTGCATGTATTTTTTTATTAAACAAAATTAAACAGTTGAAGGTTAAGGGCCTTGCTCAAGAACCCAGCAATAGCAGATTGGTGGTGTTGGGATTTGAATTCACAACCTTCTGATCGTTTGTCTGATGTCTTGACCGCTGAGCTAACGCTGCACAACTGTAACATGCTGCTTTCACCCCCTCAGTATTTTATGGCTAATTGTTCTCCTCCAGTTTCAGAGAGAAGCTTGAACCAATGCTTTAGTTTAGGTAATGAACAATAAAGGGACAAAAACTAAACAAGACTGAATCAAGCCATTTTTTGTCCACTTTCTTCACCAAATTTGATTTTGATTCATAGTAAGCCACTGATTTATGCATATGATTCAAGCATTGTGAAGGTAGCACACCATACAATGAAAACATGAACAGTGTTTTGATTTGTTTGTGCATGCAAAATAAAAATTTGTGCTCGTTTGTGAATGCTTAATTAATTCTTAACTTATGGTTAGTATTAGTCATTTAACAGTTGTTAATTTCTCTAAAACCATTTGAGCAAACATTTTTATTTTACACAAATGATGCAAACAAATCAATAGTTTTATTCACGTTCTTAATGAGTGCCGACTTCATTGCGAGTGTGAATTTTAATCAATAGCTGATAACTCTTTTGAATGTGTACTGAAAGTGAGTCTTACATGAACTGCTGTAGGCTTCTCCACGCGTAAGGCCAGATCTCTATCTGCCAATACGAGGACAGTGTGGATACATCCAGGCATGGCCTCCTGAGTACAGAGAATAAAACCAAGCTAATGCAGAAGTTCATACATCACAAACTAATGCCCAGCTCTTTTTAAATCACTTTAAAATATTCCTCAGCAGTAGATATGCAATAACTAAATAACGTTTTCACTGACCAAACTCTTATGTCTTTCTGGGATTTACATATAGATTGCATAACAGCAAACCCCAGAAAACTATAAAATTCTCCTGGAGTCTTAGAAGCAATCAATAAATGTCCGAATTTATTGTCTGGAAGAGGTCACACTGTAGAAGAAAAATAAACCAACAGTTCATAAAATCAAGTGCTGAGTGCTTTATGTGTACTAAAGCACTCCTCGTTTGGTTTTTTTTTCTTCTTCTTCTTCTTCTTTTCCATTCCATGTAAGCGGGTGTTTGTTGTACTTTCCAAGAAATGACGCGAACACTGGACACAAACAGGCCTATGAAATTAAGACCAGCCCAATCAATCCAGAACATGCATGTAATAGTAAAAGTAAAAATAGACATTGGTGGAAGAGAGTCATGTGCAGCCAACAAGCCTCCAGGTGTGCACTTATGAGACATAATTACATTCCTCTAGACAATACTGATAATTTTCAGGATCTTCAGGACTCCTTTCAGCATATTAGACGTGCACCATAGGGTTAAAGGTCACTCGTGAGCTTAGATTTCCTGTCCTGTTACAAGGCAGTCAGTATACATATGGTGCTGTTTTGCTCCACAGGGTCGACAACACTGGCACATGACAGTCCTGCCTGAAATGTGCCAGTGCCGCTCTCATCTCCTCCTTGTGATATTCATAAGCAGGGAATGCATGAGAAACTGACTATAAAAAGGCTAATCATCTTTTCTTTGCAGTGATCCAAGCTTTTAATGAAGGCCTTTTTAAAGTGACCTAATTAGGCCACCTATGTTCCACCTGGACCTCATTATGCACAAGTACACTTGCGTTATTTTCAACCAGAAATGCCCCACGGCACAAACTGTATTGGAGATCATAGGGCTATAAAGTAAACTGCCAATTTACTGTAAACGTATACAGCTATAGTTCCCATACCAGAAAATGTCTGGAATGTTCATGTTTGTTCCTGGAAGTGCTGTTGATTTGTTCCCAAAGTATATGACCACCTAGCTATTCATTGTGCACCATTCATTACATTCATGAATATTTCTCATTGTGTGTCAGATTTCCGGCTTTGTTTTGTTTTTTTAACCATCATTGGATATTTACTTCCTGCCATGGAAGGACTTGAGTCTTCTAACAAATGGACAGAACGATAAATCTGGGGTTTAGTCAGGGCAAACAAAATGTCTGGAGAATGTTAGGATCCAGGTCAAACACTAACACACCTATGCAAACAAGAACCTGTCTAAGCAGTCAGCTAGTTCTGGCTTAAAGCAGTGATACATTAAACCCCTTTAAACTTTCAGCCAAGCCTGATTTTGAACTTAATACCAGGGATCCTGGTTCCTTTTTGCTATGTTGGGCTCGACTTGAACAAAACTTCAACGATACCACGGTTCCTCGTTCCTTTCCAATGGGCTGGGCTTAGATTGAGTAACAGTTCAATGATATCAGGGTTCCTAGTTCTTTTCCACTAGGCTGGGCTTGGCTTGTACAACAGTTCAACAGATAATTTGAACAGGGTTTCAAATCCCCTACTACTGAAGTGGGCTTGACTTTAACAGGTCAATGATACCATGGCTCCTGGTTATTTTCCACTGGGCTGGGCATGTCTTGAACTGCATTTCAATGATACCAGAGTTCCTGGTTCTTTTCTACCAGGCTGGGTTTGGCTTGAACAACAGTTCAATGATATCAGGGTTCCTAGTTCTTTTCCACTGGGTTGGAGGTCACTTGAACAACAGTTCAAACAGGAACTTGAGCAATAAAACAATTTCCACTGTGTTGGATGCCACTTGAACCACAGTTCACTGATATCAGGGTTCCTGGTTCTTTTCCACTGGGCTGGGCTTGGCTTAAACAACAGTTCAATGATACCAGGACTTCAAGACCCCTGCCACTGGAGTGGGATCAACTTTAACAATTCAACGAGACCAGGATTACTGGTTCCTTTCCATTGGGTTTGGCTCGACTTGAATAAAACAAGCAGGTGTCCTACAACCAGGGCCAAATTTTCAGCCCTTGTGTATTCATATCACAACAAATGGTTACTATGATTACAAAACTATACTCAGTTTGGACTTAATATAAAAACACACAATCTTTGTTCACCACAGAAACTCACGCTTCTTTGAGTAAATCTGAAGAAAAAGCTAGATATGTGTGCTGATGCAGATCTTCATTTTGAAAATGTCTTCATATGGCAGGTATCACATTTCTACTTAAACAATCACTACCAATTACCAAGACTGAATCAACATTAACACACACACACCCACACACACAAACGAACACACACTCACTTAGAGCCATCAACACAAAGGTATGGCAACATAGATGTTCCTCACATTTCTAGCCAAGACTTGCCTGATCTGTTCAAGTCATTGAGGAACAAAGTATTACTAATTCCCACACAATCCACAGCTGCTATTTACTCAATAGGTCTTGAGATCACATTTGTGAATTTGATCCATTAAACCCTTTCAATAATCTGCACAAGCTCCATGAATAAACTTGAAGCAGAATTAACAAAGCCTGACCTATAAAATGACCGATATATCCCACTAATATCTCATTTTCACACCCGCATATATGCCAGGCTTTACAGATGGAAATCGTTAACACATTCTGCAAGCAATTACAACAGTTTTGACATATGATACTCCCAGCAAGAGTCAGGAGTATCTGGCAACAAAATACTGCAATCTAAACTCTCGAAATGCCTCTCGTTTATCCCATTTATCCAAGCATTCCCACCTTATGAAACACAACGTTGGCAACAGCCTGTATAAACAAGACAACAAGCTTCCATCAACTAAATTAATCAGAATAACTGACAGATGTTCCATTGCTCATCTGGCCATAGTTGAACATCAAGAGAACCAAACACTGGCAAAGTTGGCTCAAAGTGAATTTAAAAGAGGTGCATAAAGCAGATATTAAGAGGTTTGAAGCCTCAGGGTTTCCTCCACTGCACCAGTCAGTGCATGCAGAATTTTCTCTGCAATAAATGCGATGCATATGCTTCACCCCAAATGGAGGTTTCTTTTGTTACTTGCAGAAAGTAGTAAAGTACAGTGGAACCTTTGATTGCGAGTAACTTGGCGTGCGAGTGTTTTGCAAGACGAGCAAGAAATTTTAACAAATTTTGACTTGATGAACAAGCGAGGTCTTGCGATACGAGTAGTATGCGTATGCTTCGTCTGCCGAGCCTCACATGATCACAACTTCTCTCTGTCACTCACTGCGGGATCGTGGCTCACTCGTATAGTCAACATCCACGCTCGCATAGAAAAAGCCTGAGGAATCCCTCACTTCAACGGAGATCAGGGAGATGTGTAAAATGTGGGAAAGAGTGCAAAACTTCGTAGAAAGGCACCACCCAAATAAGGCTGTAGCAGTGCGAGCGATGAATCTGTTTAATGACAATTCAATGTCGCATTTCCGCAAAATCCTCAAAAGGAGGCAAGTAGTGATCATTGGATAGTTTCCTTGTTAAAGTCACACAAAAAGAAAAAGATCCCAGTGAGCCAACAGACTGCAGTGATTCCGTAAGTTGTAGTGAAAAAGTCATCCTACACAATAATCCTCCTCCTCTACCCACCCTCGTCTCCCTCACATCAGCCACGATTCTTTTTATAAGTAAAGTTCAGCTTATTTTGTGTTTTATGTATTTCTGCTTTATATTTTGTATGAATCATTTTTAGATAAATATTTGTGGGTTGTGAAACGAATTATCTGAGTTTCCATTATTTCTTAGGGGGAAATCCGCTTTGATATACGAGTGCTTTGGATTAGAAACACATTTCCGGAACAAATTATGCTCGCAATCCAAGGTTCCACTGTATTAAGCAAGCAGTGGCATCATAGAACATTTTATTTAGTTCCGGTTATGTTGGTTGCTTCTGCGTGCACATAGTTTTATGTTCAAACCAATGCACGTGCACCTCAGTGCTCAGTGCTCAGAGAACTGAAGTGCTCTCATTTGCAACAGGTTCTCGATGCACTTGCTTCATTGCTCCGTGCTCACGAATCGCTTTAAGTGAGCACAATTCACAGCCTCTTCACCTCTTTTTAATAACATCCATGCTCCCTGACACTGCTGTGTTCAGGTTTGCTGTCCTGGGGCTCACTCTTAAAAAAATACTTTTTATGAGTTATAAGCTATAAGACACATTATTAGGTTACTAATAACGTAGCATCTCTTGCAGTCTGCTTTGCTTTGATTGCCTTCATTGTCTGTGAAAGGCATCTAATGTACACTAGTGTTATGGCACATGGGATCACATGGTGTTGGAGGCTGGTATTAGAGCACTTATTTTATGAACATGACTAAATGAGTACAGTATCAGCCCGATATCCCTCATCATTCTCAAAGTATTCCTAGTTAGGACTGACTTAGAGGTGGGAAAATGTCAGCTTAATACTCAGAGCTTTAACTATAATGCTTAGGCTCACTACAAGAGAAAACATGAGTCATATTTTCCAAACCTTTTCACATTTAATATATCCACCACTGCTTAAAAACCTACCATTTAATATATACGAGCAACAATAACAATATTTTGAAATCAAGAGAACTTTAACCTCAATGAAATATATCTTGTGGTTCATGTTGTGTAATGTAGTCACAACCCACAACACAGTTGGTGGTAGTTCATAAAGTGTACCGTGTTCGCCGAAATGTTACCACATAAACAATAAAGTTTAGATAACATCAGCAGTGCTAAGGCGAGAGGAGAACTCAACGATATTTGCTTTAGCACAGCATATTGGTAAAAGATCTCCAAAAAATCTAAAAATGCCACTGTGGTCTTCATTAAGCTATTCAGACTTATCTATTCGTGTGTCTGCATGCCTTAAAAGCGTACAGAGGATATCTCCTGGTAATTCCTCAGGATGTGTCCGTTAACGTTGCATGTTGTCATGGCACCGTGCACTGCTAATAATTCAGGTAGGTTTGTGATTTATAATTAGTGCCCTGAATACCTGGCCATGGGTTCTCCTTCTGTAGATCTGCAACACCTCACAGCAATCAAATTAAGCTTTATGCCTTTCATCTCCATGGCTGGCACTAATTCTCCCTCAGTCTTTAGTTTTACATGCTGAGCAAGGAGCTTAGAGAGAATAAATGCTCGTGTTTATTTCATAACGTTCACATTTCTGTGCTTTACAGCGGACGCCCAAGTAATAAAGTTTTATGTCAGGATTTATGAACCAAGGGCATTCAGACAGTAGAATATACTTTGGTGATATCATTTGGAAAGAACATCCTGACAAGACATTTTCTCCTGAAGGACAGATCCAGGGCTGCATTCTCACCTGTAGAACGGTGAAGGCTTTGAAGAGAGCAGGGACAGGTGAGCACCTGCGGGCGTCCACTAGAACAGTCAAACCCAACGCCTGCACTTCCTTCCTATAACACACAAACAAGGAATTTTAAACATGCATGCATGCATCATTCTACATATTAGGAAAATGCATACAAGGACTAAAGAGGCATGAAGCAAACTATTAACTGTACAGAAATTTGCTTGCTTTAATCTCCATGTATATTGAATGTTCTGTTTATGAGCTTCATCCATTACTGAGCTTAAAGCTATGAATATTCGCGTCGGTGTCATATTTAACGTAATATATTTTAATGTTTCTTGCTAATACTAACTACCCGCAATACACCAATATTAGTTTAGAGAAACACATGCTGAATGCAAGAATTCAGTTTGAACTGGTGCAGTGGTCAGATGTATGTACAGAACATGCCCAGCTCTGTCCGAGTTAATACCTGAGAATGGTGTAGAAGTAGACCATGATGCGCCCAAGCTCGCTACTGTTGCAGTTTGGATTCAGCCAAGTGGTGTTTCTTGTTGTCACTGTTACAAGTGCATGGCCTGACTTGTCTCGTGTTCCTAGAGACAAAAACAGCAGGAACAAAAAGAATGATTTTCTGTCTTTACAGTGGCATAAAACAGTGTGCATAATTATTCAGCCCCCTGAGTCAATACTTTGTAGAACCACCTTTTGCTGCAATTACAGCTGCCAGTCTTT
>JAQMCW010000023.1:5255160-5266831 GCA_030068335.1 Chrysichthys cranchii
CGCCCCCCCCCCCCCCCCCCCCCCCCCCCCCCCCCCAGGAAAGAGAGACCCAGGACCCAGGAAACTAATGAAAATAAAATAACTAAAAATTTCAGAATGATTATTATTGTTTCGCAGCCCGGTACCAAAAGACCCACAGACCGGTACCGGTCCGCGGCCCGGTGGTTGGGGACCCCTGCTCTAAAGATAGTTATTTTATTTAAGGACAAGGCTATCTAATGTTTATGTGAACAATTGGTGTGAGCCAGGCTTGTGAAACTAAAAACAGATGCAGATATTTATTTCTGTCCATTACCACTACCATATTTGTAGCTGTTTGGTGAGGAATTTTCTTTCTTTTTTTTTTTTTTTTGCCATAATCCTATGTTGTCCGTTGGCTGGTTTTTAGGGTTGCACTGGCGTTCGGGATTCCCAAAATTCCTGCTCGGGAAACTCTGGACAGTATCCTCTACCCTAAGTGGAGTAGGTGGCATCAATTCAACATGGTTACTCATAGCGTCAACAGTAAACAAAGCAACACTTCTTTTAAGGCTGATGAATTAGTATTTGGTTTAGATAAATCGATATACAGGGATATTAGCTAAATGTAAAATGCTGGCTATACAGTTCGTATGGTTTTGAAGATGTAAAGATAAACTTATCAAAAGGTAACTCTCTAGCTTGTTGCTAACAAAAGATAACCGTGAGGCATCCAGTGTTTTTGTTTTCACTTTGTAGCTTGAACGCATGGGGGCTGAACATGATGTAACCACGTCAAAGTCAAATACTGCACCGAATGAGCTTCATAGCATAAAATATTTTGAATACTACATGAAATTTATCTGTGGCTGTCCTCGAGTAAAATGAGGTGCCAGTGAGCTGGTAACGGAGTACCGTTAAATAACGTAACTGACAGTGAGGGACGTGTAAAATGTTCTCAAAATAAAGGGTTGAGTAATGGGTGGGAGTATGGATGTAATTACAGCACTGAACCTACTTGAAGCAGAGAAACCCAAACACTGTCAAATGTATAAACCACCCACCTGGAGTGGCATCCATCACAGTTACTCAGCTCACAACAAACAAAGACACTGTCACTGTGGCTCTCAAAACAGTGCAACCCACCACTATACACACACCAACACACACCATCCCCCCAGATGCTCGCAGCCCACCCACCTGCACGTTACTGCTCACACCTGAGCAACACTAGGAGAGGGGACGATCTCACCATACCCCAGGCACAACTGAACTGATACACCGATTTACAGAGGCAACCACGTGTATACTGCCTATGGATAATGCATTGTAAGCTATTGCTCCATTGTTTACCAGTGTTTTACAAAGTCGGTTTTGGGTTATCCTGAGTCTCAACAGTTATTTACAGCCGGCAGAAACCACTACTCTAAAGCAGACACACTACCACCATCCAGTCAAAATACGGTCACTAAATCTACTGTCAACATCACCCAGGGGCAATATCTGTCCACAAATTCAATTTGATCCAAAATGAAAGTATTAAATTACTAAAACCATGCAGACTAGAGACCGTACGAGTGCTGCCCATGACCCTGTTTTTCCCTCCAGCACTCTCCTTTCCATCAGGACTCTAAAGCCTTGGCTGTTGTTCAAAATAGTCACCACTCATGGCAAAATCTGAAAACAAACTAGACTGTCTAGAGACCGGAATATGACCTGCGATGAAGTCTGTCCTTGTAAACTACACGGCATAAGCATAAACAGCTTCTGTCACTTCTTTCTTTCAGCCTTTTTTGCTAAAACCGACTAAAGAGAAAGGCTTTCAGGCTTCGGCACGGGCCATCTGAGAGTCATTTGTTGCCTGTTGGTAGACTGCCGCCTGAACACCACCCCGCAGGGACAGGATCGGTGCAGAGGAACTGTCACTTAATGCTCGTGTTTCTAAAGTAAACAGACCTAAATAAACTCAGTGGTGGGGGGGAAAGGGTAAAATATTACACCCAACAGAATAAAGCAGGAAGGGAGTACCTGAAAAGGTCACTGAGTTTCCAGAGGGGCATGTGATACATAATTAAAACGTGACATAAAATAAAGAAATGAACAAAAGAGGGGGGGAATAAACACAACAACGAACAACAGAAAATGATTAAGTTTGGGATAAAAGTGAGCTGAGGGGAGGACAGAAGCAGGAAGTGATGGTCAAATAGAAGTAGTACGAAGGGGGTCCTGAGGATGTGGAGACTTAAGTTGGGGGGAAAAGTGCAGGAGGGTGAAAAAAGGCAGCTGGACAGGATAGAGAGACAGGTGAGGTTTGGGATGAGAAAATGGAGTCTACCTTTCTCCTGCTCCTGCTGCTGCTGATGAGACTCCTCGCCTGTTTCCAGTTGTGTACTATTAACAGAAGATACAGGCTCATCCTGTAGCCTCTTCTCCTCTGTCCTTTCTTCCTGTCTGTCGTTCACCTCCTCCTCCACTTCAACAGCAGGAGGGATGTTCACCCCCTCCGGCAGTGTATCCAGAGTGTGTATATTCATTTGCTCTGGGGTTGTGCTGTCATTTACAGCTGGCACATCGGACATAACCCCAGGGTTCTGAAAGACTTCAGACTCTGTTTTAATTCCCACGGTTACCTCATTCTCAATCGCAGGACATCCCATAACGCTGCCGTCCTCAGCTCCACTGGACTCAATCTCCATACTTTCACCCTCCTCTGAATCCTCCACCTCGTTCTTTTGTCTGTCATGCATTTCGTTTCCTTCCTCTGTACCTAAAGAGCTGCCTGTCTCCTGACCAGGAGGTGTGCTTACAGCTGTGCCAGACTTGGGTGTGGAATTAACCAAACCTGTTTCTGTAGTTGTTACTTCTTCTACCATATCAACTGCCACTCCCTCTGTGTTCCCGTTGTTCTCAGTCCCTCTCTCCAATTCCTTCCCTCCTGTACCTACTTCACTCTCATCCACACATTGCATCTCAGTTACTTGTTCTCCCTCAGCCTCATCCCTTGGCTGCTCCATCTCTATATCTACACATCCCTTATTCCTGTTTTTACTTTCCTTTTTCTCACACGGCTTTGTCCTCCCGTGACCTGGAAGAATGGTTGAAACGTGACCCTCTGCAGGCTGAGTGGAGACAATGGCCCAGTCTACCTGCTGCCTCTGGGGGCTTGCTGACCCTGGTCTGCCCTCCGCAGTGTCACAGGAACTGAGGCTGCTTTCAATACTACACTGACTACTGCAGGCCCTATTCTCAGATTCTGCAGGCCAGCTAGCTGGCTGGTCTGTAGGCTCTTCCTGCTTAGGGTCAGCCTGTGCTTTCTTGCTAGCCTCTACCTCCATCTGCACCTCGTTTGAAATCTCAACAGTCTCAGAAGCTGCTGTAAGCTCTGCATTTGGTTTCTTAGTGTCCTTTCGAGTATCACAGTCATGCAAGTTGCTGTCTGTTTCAACCCTACTTGCGATTCCTTGCTCATCCATGGCACTTATTTCTAAGTCAGTGGTAAAGTTACTAAGTGTTGGTTGGTCAGAATCTGGTTCTGGGGCAAGACAGTGATTTATAGATTCACGGTTGATATGCATTAAATTGTTCGTTTTCAAGTCACAAAGTGCTGTCTTGATGCAGTCCAAGTGTTCAGGCACACACTCTGTCACAGGCTCATGCTCAGGCATACAGTCAGACGAGGCTGTACCTTTAGAAGAGGTTGGCTCGCACTCGTCTGCCTCTTGCCACTCGCTGTGAGGACCTGCTGGCATCTTATGCGGAAAGGGCTCAGTGAGGTTCTCCTCGATCAACATGGTGCATACCATGCTCTGGGGACACCTGCCACTTTTCACAGAGCTTCTCAAGGCGTTGGCGCTGGGTGGTTCAGGCCCTGTAGTCCGTGGTTTGTGCAAGTTTCTGTAGTTCATGCTTATAGACTGAGTCAGAGAGCCCTTCTGTGGGGAAAAGCGAGGCAGAGTGATATCTGCAAGTTCTACATATTCACCTTCTGAATCATCAGCAGCACTGCTCCTCCCACTACTGTCCTGTTCCAGAGCAGGTAGAAGCTCAACTGTTGTACACAGGTTGCGTCTCTCTGCTGACTCTGCCATGGATGTGTCGATCAAAATTCCATGCTCAGATTCAGAAGCACGGTCTTCCTGTGGCTCATTTACCTCAGTATCCTCAACCCTTCCATTCTCCAATACCGACGGGCTCGCTTTTGGGGGTCGGCTAATAAACTCGGGGTGCACGACGTCTTCCCAAGGCACCCTGAAAATGTCATTATCAGCAGACAATAGGCAGTGCTCCAGGGTGACTCGGCCATTTCCACTCCTCTCCTGGTTGATGGAGTCCAGCCAGGCCATGCTGAAAAGTGAGGAGTAGGCTAACTCGGGGATCTCCAGCTCCTCCACATGTTGCCCGCTCACTGACAGGCACTTGAGGCTGACGCGTGGCGAGCTTTTGGATGATGCCACCACCTGCAGATAGAAGTCACCAGGCTGCAGGATGCGTCTGTCCAGAGAGGACAACTGGACTATAATCTTCTCGTGGACACACAGTGGCCAGCCCTCGTGGCGGAACAGGAAACCGCAATATGGAAACTGCAGAGCGAAACAAAAGGTAGCTGTGTTAAATATGGCTGATGTTTCATTATTTCACCACTATTTCAAATCTTTCATTTATTAATACATACAAAATGCAAGTTAATTCATTGGTGCAGAAAGACAGGATGTTGTTTTGCAAATCATGAGAGGGCAGAATATCATTTTTCCCAAAAAACCACAAGAAACAGATCCTTTGGAAATGTGCGTTCTGCTGTAAAATTACAGGAGGTATAGCATGCCATTTCCTCTTTGCTAACGAGACTAATGTGTTTACACAACACCCATCCTTTACAACCACACACACACACACAAACAGGAAATAACCAGACACAACACTGGCTGATGGTTCATGTTCCATAAAAGCAGACTAGGTGATGAACATGCTACTGAGTAGGAACAATCAAATGGGAATGCTAAATACTTCTTCTGGAATTCACTTTAAGTAAATACTTTATAAACAATTAACAGAAACTAAAAATCTGAGGTTTATGAAGAATCTGATTGAGGAGTTGCTTCATTTTTTTGATTCATCAATAATGGACCAAGAACTCATTTCTTTTCCTCTGGTTCCATTTATGTGAACAAGCCACTGTCCATTACATGACATTACCATCAGTTGGCAGATGCCCTTATCCAGAGCGACATACAATTTATCTCATTTATTCAACTGGGCAGTTGAGGGTTAAGGGCCTTGCTCAAGGGCCCAAGCAGTGGCAGCTTGGCGGCGCTTGGATTTGTACTCCTAACCTTCCAATCAGTAGTCCAACGTCTTAACTCTCTGAGCTACCCGTACCCCAAGAAATGGGACGAGAATGGGAAGAGACCTGATGTATGTCTTGTTTGTTCCTCCCAGCAGACTGCAACAATGTCACTGTAATGCAATGCGGAGGACCACAGATACGGAGCTGCTGAAATAAATATCCTGCTGGAACATGATTCTTGGGCAGACAAAAATGGCTGCTGGTTTCCTTTCAAAGCAAAGGGTGGAGGAGTCTTCAGAGGATGTAGGCTAGTGTGTCACCAAGTGCTGGATGACAGGATGGGGGGGTGCGCACTGATAAGCGTGAAAGAGCTTTTTATGTGCAGAGAAGTCACCAGGCTCGGGCTGCTAGTTTGCTTTATGATATCCTTATTCACCTTCGTATGGGCCCCCTAAACGGCGACTCGGCATGAAGGACGGACGGCGAGGCATTCCTTTAACCACAGGTGCAGCAAGAAAGAGATTTTCCCACAGAGTATCCAGGGGAGACATACAGAAAATGAAAATATTAAATCAACACATGCAAACAGATTAATGACCTCTTCTCACACAAAACCCTTTCCTAATAAAAAAAAAAAGTGTAAAAAAAACTTTTCGCTTGCTTGTTAACAAATGATGCATAACACTAGCAGACACTTGTACACAGAAACACACACATACATTAAGAGAAATTCCCACACTTAACACAGACTATAAACAAACTAGCGTCAAGCTGTTTCCGTTTAAAGGTCACTTTGCCACACACAAAGACAGTTCATTGGTCTGTTCCTACTCTTCCTTCACAGGTGTGTGTGAGTAGAGAAGAGAAACACTACCATGGTCTCTGCTGTCTATCGGAGCAGACGGAGGTCAAAAGGGTCGTTCTTTGTCTGCTTCACTTGCCAAAGCATCTGAGAGGCACTAAGCGAGTCTAGAATTTATTTTCCTGCTCTTGTTATTGACCTTTTTTCTGGTTGAAAGCAAAGCTGGTACCTTCGACAGCACCTCTAATCTGAGCTGGACACTGGCTGAAGAGGTCTCAGGAAAACATGACACTCATGTGCGTCTCTTTTACTTGGTCGGAGTCATACTGTCTCTGCCCAAAGAAATGGACTGGGTCCCCCCGGTGGAGTTTGTCACAGAGCCAGCCTCCCATGATGAATTTAGTAACGGTGTTGCAGTATATCTTAACGATGACGTCAGCGTCAAGGTTTCTGCTGGGAGCGTTCTAGTCTTCATTCGGTATGATGGCAAAGCAACTAGACCTAGTATTTTTGAAGCCTTTGAAGATCTTCTATGGAAAATGACTTTACGCCTGCTCACATGATGATCGAGTGTTGCAGGTGGTGCCATTTGTTGGTGCCTGTGTGAATGTGAAATTTAAGAACTGATGATTGCAGCAGTTGGAGTGTAAAGAAGGACTGCACCCTTCCTTTAAGTATCCATCTATATTGAAAACTAAAAGTGTGATTATCCTGTCTGATGTTTTTTTCCCCCTTATTGCCAGGTGCAAGGTGCGACCAGACACACAGAAAACAACTAACAAAATTCACGCAAGTTTCAGTACATACAGCTTTCACAGATACACTCCCAATGGCACTCCAGTGTTCAAAACAAGTGTTAAATAATACATCTAGGTCAAGTGTGTGGTATATATATAGTGTACAGCGTGCACCGTTGCCAACACCGAGGCAGCAACATTAAATGAAACCAAGCCTCAAGCTTGTGTGTGCTTGTGTGAGAAAGTGAGAACGGGCAAACGGGGGAAAAACCCCTCATCTCTGAAGTGTTGATGGAACTTTTGCGGTCTGGTTCTCGAATTACCAAAACAAGAAGCCGCTACCAAATAAAAATGTGAGCCTGGTGGATTCTCCAGCCTTTTGTCTGAGGTGTGCGATTGTGTGTGCCCTGACTGCTCCCACGTTATGACTAATTGTGAGCAGAGAGAAAGCAGCTCGCCTAAGCAAACAACACGCTACAGTGCTAACACAGGCATGACCCTACACGACCGAACAGACAGACTGAGTGCGAGAGAGTGACTGCACTACGACTGAGAAAGTAAACCAAAGAACACAAGACAAAAAGAAGAAAATGACACTGGGTGACTACAAAGGAATTCACAGGGCCTTAAAAATAAAATAAAAAAAAGGAGCACTCAAAGGCAGTGTGTCACTCACGCATGCATCTTGCTGTATGTTCTGGAGGATGTGCTTGGCGGGGACTAGGAAGTCGATGAGGTAGCGCAGGCCATCTCCACGGTACGATGACTCCACCACATCCAGAACCTGGCACAGTACGGTGCCACCGGTGGCCTCAAACGGCGGGTAGAGCGCCGCGAGTGTGCTCTGGATGCAGCTGTCCAGAGATTCAGAGTCCTGGGAAAACACACACACACACACACGTTAGCCATGTACTGGTAATTCTGTGCATCAACAAGCAATATCAGTACGGGGAAATACCAATCAGAATAGTCCTGATAAAAAACAAACCTCAGTAAAAAGCCTTGCAAAGGGGCACATCTGTACAAACATGTACATCCTCCAAAAAAATAGATGCATGTATAAAACACACACACACACACACACACACACACACACACACACACACACACACACACACACGACACGTGGAGTTCAGTATTGTGAATGAAGATGAAGTGGTGTACAGCTGAAGCTATCAGAATCAACACCATCAATGAAAGCAAAATCTCCAATATTCCTTTTCCTCAAAGCTGCCGGGTGCCGGTTCTGGAAAAAATCCAAAGCATCCTTTTTGGTTTCTGGCACCAAAAGTTCTTAATTTGTCTCAAACCAACAAAAGAACAACAACAAAAAAAGGTTGTCTTTTAACCTGCCATGACATCAACTCAACCAAGAGACATTCATGACATCTATGCATTTAAGGAGGCATTATTAAGATTAAACTTAACGTTAAAAATAACTAAACTGAAGATTGCAACAGTGAATCGATGCTTTGTGTTGAAAACAGACATGACAACAAATTTTCAAATCAAGAATTTGATTGAGGAAGATGAAATATGTTCACAAATCCAGAACGCCCGAAAGCTTGTCAAACTCCTCGCTATTATAATTTTATTTTAACACCATGCGTCAGCAAACTCCCATCCTAAAGTAATCCCCCCCGCCGCCGCCAATTATGTTTAATTATTTAAATTATGTTTTCCTTAATTTAAATATATTTTAAATGCATCTCAGCCACAAGTTAAGGTACAACCTCAAAAGTGAAAAGGGAGGAAAAATACATTTAAACTTGATCACCACAGATATTTTGACAGCCAGTACTGAAACTGAACTGAACTCCAAACTGAACTGATTAGGCTCATTTCAGGAAATATCCAACATGTTCAAAATGTCACTGTGTGAGGAAATCACTGTGTGTTTGAAACACCTTTCTGCAGACTGACTGATTATGACATACTTTTAGCTACCTAACATTTCTATTGTCCCAACATGTCTTTTTTTTTTTGAAGACAAAATATTTATGGTTTCTTGAAATAGTAGTGTGAAAGGTAGGTTATTATTCTCAGAAACTCAAAATGCCCAAATGGTTTGCCAGGTGGGGCGGCACGGTGGTGTGGTTACACCTCACAACAAAAAGGTCCTGGGTTCGATCCCCAGGGTCGACCTGGTCGCCTTTCTGTGTGGAGTTTGCATGTTCTCCCCGTGTCCGTGTGGGTTTTCTCCAGGTACTCCGGTTTCCTCCCACAGTCCAAAGACATGCACAGAGGGGATTAGGCTAATTGGTTACTCTAAATTGCCAGTAGGTGTGAATGTGAGTGTGAGTGGTTGTCTGTCCCTCTGTGTTGACCCTGCGGTGGATCGGCGACCTGCCCAGGGTGTACCCCACTCCTCACCCGAAGTCAGCTGGGATTGGCTCCAGCTCCCACCGCAGCCCTGAACAGGATTAAGTGGTAGAAGATGAGTGAGTGAGTGACAGAGGGTTTGCCAGGTTTCCAGAATTCAGCCACAGAGTTTTCCTCACAGACCATCAGACATGCATTATACACCTTCATGCAGTTATGCATCTTATACCCGATGTGAAAGACTGCTCCGTTCACTTGGAATAAACTTCAGAAAACCTTGAACGTGCACAGCAATTGCTCGTAACATTTCAACATTTAATTCCCGCTTCCTGGGACAGATGCACTGTGACCCTGACGAGGATAAAGCTGAAAATGCGCCTATTGTGTTTGACTACAAATCTTTTCCCCTAATACTGTGCTATACATCATTCTATCTAAAGACTGCACTACTGAAAATGAGGGCTTGCCCTCAACGTGTCATGAGGAGTATAAATAAACATAATGAAATTAAATGGCCTACGACAGGCATTGTTATGCAGAAAAGCCATGAGACAATCAGTAATCAGACATGCGACAGAAATGTTTTCATTGATTGTAAAAAAGAAAATTTGTTCACCATCTAATCCCGACACTAAAACAGTGGACATGTCCTGCATCCCGGAGTAAAAAGAAATATGCTATCGAGGTAAATGTTGCTGTATGCATCCTGGTCTGCTTGATTTGGGGGAGGAATTGTATTTCTGTGGGTTGTTCCATAAATGGCCCTGAAGTATATAGGAGCGTGCCTTTTGAGTGTTTGTTTTGCACTGAAGATGGTCTGAATGTGTCTAAAAGCACAGTCACGTTCAGTAAAAAATACTTTTTACTTCATGATGCATTCGTAAATTAGTCTTCAGTATGTTTTAGCATCTGTATTTGATGATGACAAACGTACACACCCGCTAGCCACAACACCCAATTATATTTGAACTGATCGTGATAACATCTTAACTTAGATTAATACAACACCCAATTCCCTGTAAGGTGCAAACAGCTTAACTCATTCCCTAAAGGAAATCTCCCTTGACTATTCCTTGCTCGATCTTAAACCTCAACCCCCATTCTTTTAACTCTCTCTACTTCAAGCCATCTGCCATATAGAACTGAGACTGTATATTACCACTAGCCCTTGTGGTATAGGGCTCCCATGGGTTTGTCAAGAAGGGCCAATAACAGCATCAGCACTCAGAGAACACAACATCCATCTCTCTCTCTCTCTCTCTCTCTCTCTCTCTCTCTCTCTGTGTGTCTGTTCATCTTTAAGCCTTTTTCTTCTTCTTTCGTTTTCAAAGTCATGAATTTTAGGTAGGTAGCACCTATATACTTGCAAAATACCGTTTTTAAACCAGCTATTCGGTCTCTTTAAACTACTACCTCATAACCCAGGCATGCGTAGGCTAATTACTCCAAATGATCTGTTCGACTCCGACTGCCCACTAGCGCTGCTCTGACTGTTTATTCTTAGAGCATTTGCTCACTTTCCTTCCTAAATGCCTAAGTGGTTAGTCATGTAGCCTGGAGAAGGATAAGACAGCACTGCGCTCAGAGGTTGGCTCAGGTGCTAGCAGCATGTCTGAACTTCAGGATTCTACTGAACCGGTAGAAGGGCCCTGAGACGCATTTCCATTACACGCACTGTCCCAGAACCGAGAAAAGAACTTGACATGATTTTCCACTGGAGGATCCAGAGCTTTTTGCAGCTATTGGTACCTTCTAATACCTGATCAAGTGTTTAGAAACTGTTAGGGTACCATAGTGCACTCTGAGAACTCAGAGAATAACTACCTCACATATCTGGCAACAAGCGAACAAGTAACTGCTATAGCTTGTTTTACAGGATACTGGACCTCAGTTGTGCAGATGTATATTTTTCCAGAGTGCAACGTAGGGGATTATGTGATAGGAAGCAGGCCTCTGTATTGCAGAAAATGTAATACATATTAAAGGAAGCAAGTACGGTACAAGGGAGGTTATGTCTACACAGGTGTCCACACCTGTGCTGAGTGATGGAGAGAGACAGCCTGACAAACACAGACACAACACTGGGAGATAACACACCAGGATGAATTCTATGGAAATGGTCACAGTTCCATCAGTACAGCGCATTTTGGACCCAACACACCAGTTCATACTGCAGGATAAAGTTCGAACATCGGGCACTCATTGACAAAATCACGTTATCAGTTAACACCGGCTGACACGTTAATGGCTGATGGGTTAAGACAAGCATGAGGTCATTTTTGAGAGGCTTGCTCTAGCTAGATTAATGGAAGGAAGTCGTTTAAAAGCTTGGCCAGTCCTGGTTTCCAAATGAATTGCCCTAGCGTCTGCGTGTGTGTGCCCGTATGTTTTATTATTTCAGATGGTTTGTACAGTTGGTCACCAAAGAACCTTCAAACATATTGTGGGTATGTTACAAGATAAGACATCATACTTGACTGCTGTCAATGGTTTCTCTCTCTCTCTCACACACACACACACACACACACACACACACACACACACACACACACACACACACACACACAC
>JAQMCW010000023.1:5266931-5280089 GCA_030068335.1 Chrysichthys cranchii
GATCATGATATTACTTAATGAATAAAAAACTGTAAGGCATTGTTAGAAGAGAACATGCCAACATATCGTAATTGTATTATGTAGATTTGCTATGAGCACCTCATGCGCTTCTGGGCATTAATGGGCATTTTTCTTCTCCTTTTTACTTCTGGATGTATGACACAGTGACTGGAGAATACAACTAACGTCGTTGACGGTCATTCGTGGCAAATCTTGGATAAACCGAGTAAAAAACGCCATGTCAGTGAATAGATGAAGCTAATCTGCAGTGAAATATACTGCACCAGAAGTGAAGCAGCTGGCTTAGTCAGTTTGCGGAAGTGAGCGTGCATATACCCCATTATAGGACAAGAATCAATTATTGGGATGGGGCGACGCAGCCTGACATGAAGCGGTGCTTTGCTAGGATCAGATTACACAAATTCAGACACTAGTTTGTTCAAAGACAAACAAATTTCCAGCGTTGGGCCCAAATAAGTACATTGAGCGCAACAAACGGGCTTTATAGTGCGACACAACTGAAGAAGTGGGTTGTGGAGCCTGGGACACCCCCTAACGCACTGACAAAAACTCGATCATGTCACAAATGGCCTAGTTTGAAACTCCTATGACATCCACATTCTTAATGTTCCTTCTGGATCCATGACTAACAATTTTTTTTTAAACTTTCTTCCCAAAAACATGCAAGGATGCAAAAGATGATTTTTGAGGAGGCAAATATTTATGGCACTATGATTGTGTAATCTGACATGGTGACCATCAGGAAAGACAAAAATATTGTGTAGTCTGATCTGGGCATAACTCTCAAAACCCAAAACTGGTTATGATGTAATGAATCTTTTATTCCTTTTACATTACAGCAATTTAACAAAGCTAACATTCTTCATTTACTAAACAAGGACACAGTATAGTTTTTTTTATCCATATATAGTTACATTTAATGGTGCAGAATGTCCACAAAGTATGTTATAACACCTATCCGCAGTTCTCTCACTTATTCTTTTGAGAAGTTGATAAGACCAAAAAAATAAAAATAAAAAATCTCTGAAGTTTGTCACGTTACTGGGAAACTGCAAAATGCAACATTGCCCGTCCTGAACTTTCTTGCGGTGGAAAAATTCACTGTTGCACAGCTCTGCCACAGGAGACTCCTTCCAAAAATGTCCAATCGGCATCACGTTACAAAACGCTTCACTACATCCATGACTATACACTGTATTCATCTAATCTGAATAACAACCGAACTGTATTTAATGGTGCATTTAATTCAACACCACTGAGGTATAAATATTGAAAATAACTCTTGGCTCTTAGACACGTCAGCTTTGCTCACACACACACGGTCACTGCTGACAGTCTAGTTAAGCTCATAAAGAGTTGTCACCCTTCTTAAAACAATCGTGTGCCAGAGCTAAAGCCAAGCTGATGAATCAGGCTCATTAGACTGGAGTCTGTGAACTAATTATCAGGAAAGGAAATGCTTTAACGCAGCTCTCCCTCTGTGTGAAAGCATGTTTTAGGAGACAGCCAAATATACAACATTCCTCCTGATTGTAATTTTCCAGAGTTACCAGCTTTTGCTCCTTCATGAGCTCTCCCTCTCTCTTATGAAGAGCAGAATGAAAATAACAGCGAGCTGATCCCTGCTGTCAGTGAACGAGTTGAGTCACAGATGACAGGCAAACGGAGAGCGGTTTAGAGCTGGCTTACAGTGAACGTGGAATATCCTCCTGATTTGAATTTTCCCACAGATATTTTTTCTCTCCATGATTATTCGTCTGGTTCTTTAATCTCCGAGGCATTGGCGTGTCAGATGATTGGATAGTTCTGGGTCTACAATAGCATCATTCTATGAAGTTCTGTTGCCCTGCCGACCGAATAAACACACTGCCATCATAAGCAAATGAGAAAAGTAGGCTCTTTGTGTGCGTGTTTGCTGTCAGCGTGTCTCTCCTGCGACTGCATCTCTGAAGATTTGTGGTTATGTTTGGGCTACATTTCACACAACGCTTGTGCACCACAAGGCTGAGATCACTAACCTCAGCATGAAAGTAAACCCAACTGTTCCACAATAAACACACGCGCGAGTGCCCGTCTTGGCTTTTGACGCCGGGAATTAAAAGCCGATTGTTTTTTTCCCCCTGATCTGTACGTGGCACCGGACCATTTCTGTAATGATCCTCGGGTTCATGGCACATAATCAAGCATCTGGCCTCTAATGGACCGACAGACTGGCCTACTACAGCACCATATTAGATTACTCGACTAATCCTGCCTCCATAGGCCACGCTCAGGCCAATGAATAATCAATCACATCATCTGCTCCCAAGAGTGCAGTGATTCTCCTTGCTAACTGCGTTAACCCCTGAAATGCTTCACACAGGAGAGACATGCGGACGGATAGTTTTTGTTCCTTCAAAACCGAAGATTAGAGGGAATAAAAGGATAGTTATAAATCAGAAATGTGAACTTGCTAGAACAAAAAAATGTAATAATTACTATTTTTAAATTTGTTGCAAGCCAAAATGAGATTAAGGGTGTATTCATACCCACAAGTCTTTAGTCCAAATCTGGTTTGCTTGCGATTTGCGTTGGGATCCTTTGACACTGCATATACTACAAAGCAACAAAATTAAATGTCGGCTGAGGGACATGCAGGACTCAAAACATTCTCGCAACAATCAGTGGGCGGCACTAGATACACTGTTGGATAAAGTTGACCAAACCTTCATCAAGCTTTTCCGGCATCGTCTGAACGTCTATGTACGGCATACACTGCCGCACATTTTAGCGCATCACAAACATTGTAACTTTGAAAAATCATACGTCAGGCCATCGTAACCCGGATCGCACCTGTGCATATATGTAAATATGTATATTATACTATACACACACACACACACACATATACATACATATATATATATGTATGTACACACACACATATATACATACAGGTAGTCCTCAAGTTACGATGGAGATGCGTTCGGCCACATACACACACTGCAAGTCGAATATATTGTAAGTCAAGCAACTGTGTTGAACCGCTTAGCCTAGCTTAGGTATCTCAGCCTAGCTTAGCCCAGCTTATGTAACCAGGTTGAAATTATATGTTTATCATTTTTGTTTTTCCTGTTTGTTTGAAACTTCACCAACATCTCAAATTTTCTTTTATTTGATTAGTTAAAACATTTGTGTTCAGACCACAGTCTGAAGTTTTAGTATGGTCAAGTTTTAATATGGTAAAATGAGTGATTGTGTAGTCCTGTTGTGTTGTTTTAGTTTTAAAGAATATGTAGTTATGTTATCAGTTGAAGTTCAGTTGTTTTAATATTTATTTTGTGGAGTTTTTTGGCATGCTCCACGGTGCTACGAGCTCTTTATGTGCTCGGTTAAGAGAGAGACCGATATTTCAAGCGGTGGAGCGACAGGCGTCATCTGAACATCCGTGTATGTCATATGCTGTTACGCTGGCCTGCCAGTGATGCCTGCCCGTGATTTTTAAATATTTTCTAAACATTTTTAGCGGATCACGATCATCATCATCGTAAATTCCCATCAATAATTTTGTCTTTTTGTTAATCTGTCCAAATATCAAGAGCACTTTGCAGTGCAACAGCTCTATCCTTTGGTTCAGTTTTTGTGCCTTGCAGCTTAAAAACCCAAAACGCCCAACAATGCTCTGTTGGGTCATGGCAGAGGTGCCAAACTATTGCTAGAATCTGACTGATTTGAGCAGATCCAGTGTGACTGCTGTGTTCTCACCTCCCAAACAAACCACGTCGAGCAGAAAAAAGCCCCAGGGTTCTGTTCGAATGGACTAAACGGTGCATATGTGGAAAACACCCGAAGCTACAAATCGTGTGTGAGCTGTGCTGCAAAGCCTAGAGGAATCTCAGATGGTTGGAGAAATGGCTGCTTATCCTGGCAGTTGTGAAGTAACACACTCGCAGCCTGTTCTGCGTGACAGGCGCATGAGCGCACACAAGGACAAACACGCTCGCAGCAACAGGCATAACGTGGGGGTGGGGGGGTGGTATCACAAGGGATCGAACCTTTCACCCCAACCCCTAGTGACAGAATGAACCAGCTGTCTTGTCAGAGAGAGGGAGGGGGGGGGGGGGAGACCGAGAGAGAAAAGTGTTTTATTCAGCAGGATGTTTGAAACCTGGTCTTGTGCTCAGTAAAGAGAAACGCAATTCAAATAACAGGGACATGGATCATGGACACAGCCTCTGGTCCAAAACAAAACACCTTGTGAGAAGCGGAAAGGTCACAAATTGTCAGCCATGTTGGATCTGCCCTGCTTCCTGTAAAGGTGAAACGGACACTTGCCTCCCTGAAACACTCATCAAAACATCAAACAGGTGGCTTACTTCCTAATTTCCTACCCTCACTCACACACTGTTGCCCTTCCTGCTGCCACATGCACCACACCAAGTCACAAATAGTATCTAGTCCAGGAAAAGAAAAAAAAACAAATACATAACACTTTCACGAAATATTGAGCAAATATTGGGCAAAACGTGGCCTTGTTTATACACTTTTCCAAAAAGGTCTCTAGAAGAGTTAAGCTGGAGTTTAAGAAAGTTTTTTCAAAACAAAAACAGGCAGCGTTTTGAAAAATGAAGCTATACATATCCTTGATTTCTTTTTTAAATGTAATGTTCATGAAGATAAACTGGTGATAAAATAAACCTTTATTACAACATGTCATTAGCATGCAAAAGTCAGCACGTGTCTCTAGTAGCTAAAAAATAAAGAAACAGCAATGTCCTTAAAATAAAATCAATATAACATTCAGGCAAAAAGGGCTGTTCTGGCAGACTCTCTCAAAAACAGGACGTGCAAATTAGACAAATTGTGCAATGATTATACGGGCTGAATTCACAATTGCCTACAATTTGAGACCATTCTCCTCTTGGTTGTTTCAATTAAACACAGACCTTCAGTTACAGCTGGTACGCGGAGACGTGTGCTGCAACGAAACCGCAAATTTCCAGCTGCCTTTGGCTTTTCTGCTTCTCCACTCGGTTGCTTGCATCTCTCTCTCCCCTCTGTTCTGTTCATCTATCTGCCATTCTTCAGACTTTGACTGGTACATCTAAGATTTGATCAACCTTTTAATGTCATTCTACTATTGTTTTTGCACACTTAAAAACGTGCTGTACAAACTTCACTGGCTCCAAGGCGAAATTAACTTTGCATAAAAATGTCAGGATATTTCCCAAGAACCATGCATTCAGTTAAAACAGTCTCAATTAACGTGTTTAGTTCCTGGTGTGTGCATTGTATTGAAATGTTGAACATCTATAAACTTCCAAATGGTTGATAATGGGAAGGCATGAAAAGACGTCCATCCTCCTTTACTTCTTTTGACTTCAAACTAACCCTATTAACCGACTGGAGAGAAATCATCTAAACTAAACTCTACAATATTACTAAATATCAAACAATGCCAACTGCCTTAACTAACCCAGTCTGATGTTACAAAAACACCATGCTATCAGCAGCAAACCAGAAAAACTCTTCCGAACCTGTTCGGCGCTTACAAAAACACACGACGTTACATAAACCAGGGACGACACCTCGACTTTAAAAATCGAGCTCGTCTTTTTCTACCAGAGGAATCGCTGACTTTGTGAAACTGACTTGTCACATTCCTGGTGTGAATCAGGTGTAAAAAGAATGCTGGGGAAAAAAAACTAAAATAGCCGAGAAGACTAAAATATGCTTCGAACCCTTAGAATCAATTTATCGAATTCTCAAAAGCTCCCCAAGGTTTAACCCATCCTCAGTTGCTATTGACTAGCTGGAGGGGGTGGAAAGAGCGGTTTGATGTCTTGAGGATCCAGCTGAGGATCTCTGTGAGCATGGGACCTTGTTGATGTTTTTTGACTGTTGATCAGAAACACATGGTGGAACTCGGCGAAGCTTTAATCACTCAAAACTGTGCATGTTTAGCTTTATTTAACATGGTTTACTGAAACGGAGATGTTTGGCAATTACTTAGTTGCTCAATAGTTGGGACATAAGGTGTTTGACTCTCGATTCAAAGGTTGCTTCTGCCAGGTGCAACTCTTTTGTTCAGGAGTTCAAGCCCTAGCACCATCAAGCTGCCACCTTTGGGCCCTTGAGCAAGGCTCTTAACCTTATCTTCTCCATGGGCACCATATCCTGGCTGACCCTGAGCTCTGACCCCAACTTCCTAACCAGCTGGGAGATGTGAAGAAAAGAATTTCACTGTGGTGCAATCTTCTATACAACACTGAAAGATCACCTACTTTTAACAAATCAAGCTATGGTGTTGTGTCTGGGGAGGTGGGCACAAAAAAAACCCAAACCATTGGGCATCTTCCAAACATTACATTAAATTAATTATATCCACATGGTCTGCTCTCACATGCACACTTCTTTCAGCTCTCAACGTGACATCTGCTTGTTACTTAACCAAGTAACTCGTGCTTTACTCGCTCTCATATTTACTCTTTATTCAGATGGTACACAGACAAACAAAATGTTCCCCGTTGTGGATATAACTATTTAGGGAAATGGCTTTCTAATACGCTGATGTCTAAGAAATAATTATGAAATGCTGCATGGTGCTACTTTTGAGTTTCCAATGATGGTCTTGATGTTGGACGTTAAAACCGTGTATAAAGTTTGAAAAGGATATAAAGTGGACCCTCGGCTCACGAACGCCTTCGGATGGCGAACAAATTGACGTACGAACTAAATTCCCGAACAGATTTTTTTTACTGACCGACGAACAAATCCTCAACTGACGTACACATACAGCCAACCCATGCTTCATGACACAAACATTCAGTTCCAGTCAAGCACTCATGGTGTGTTCAATGCATTTTTTCGCTGAGTTTCTCTGCATTTTTGCACTATAAGCCTTCATTATGGGTCCCAAGAAAGTGGAAAGTGGAAAGGGTAGTGAGACTAAGAAGCCCAAGCGTATAACAGTTGAAGTAAAGAAAGAAATAAATCGCAAAACATGAGAACCGCCACCATATCCCTCCACCACCGTCAACTTACGAAAAACATAAATGCATTTGACTTATCGGGCTATGTTATTGCTAAAGTGAACTCTTGAGTTTATGGCTTAGTGCACTGTGAACAAGTTCACTACAGCTGTAAATGCACGAACTGTACATGTGTGAGCAAACGCCCAAACACTGACTCCTTTCCGTTTTGAATGATTGATGAAAAGCACATGAAACACGTTCAACTGAACAAAAGCTGCACAAAATGCTTCACAGCTTCCTACTGAAAGTATGTAACACTTTCATCCAGAACACCTAAATGTGTAGTCAGCAAATGCTCTCCAGTAGATAATACATTTCACATGTGTTTGTTTGAACGTTGAGACTGTTTGTGAAGTGACGTCGTTTTGCTTTTGGAAGAACTGGCGTCTTCTCTAGTCTATGAAACGCGATCACGAGCACTCAGCAAAGACACGCGTTTGAGACACACGCAAGAGTCGAGCACATACAAATACCTGCCTTGCGACCGGATCACTTGAGGCTTCCATAGTTAAATAAATACATCGTTTGAAAAGGAGAAAATGAAGATAGCATTTACAAATGACCTGGCTATACACATACCAGACACTACTACAATATCCACTGCTTCAAATGCCTCCTCAAAATAATCTCGGCTCATTTTAGTCGGTCTTTCTCTGAAACTCGATCCTGTAGTCTAAATTATCCGCCGGCTAATAAACCTTATATACAAAGTCAGAATGCTTGCTCTTTTGAGCAAATCTTGAGAACACTACAGAACATCTGAGCTAGCGTGTTGACGTTAAAGCCGATCCATACGGCGACAGGAAGTGACACGAAAATGATTGGATTTGGCTGGGTGCCGGAGATGGATAAAGTCTGGCTCTGCTGTTGTAAAGAGTGTCTCCGTTGGCAGAAAGCTGGCCAGTATGGTTTAGCATGTCTGGGACTAAACTCAGCAGGATGGCACAATATAACAGTAAGCATTAGGAGCTTGAGCTATGGCTGGGTTTACATGAGTTGTGATCACGTGCATATAAACAGGACCAAAGACCATTTGGTGCTATTTATTAGGACAATCCATCAGGCTTGTTAGATGAACTCTTTGCTGTTATTTAACTGAACATATTTCACATCTACATGGGTATTTAGACAGTTTTATCCAATGCAAATTTCAAATATGAGCAAGTACACTCCAGTCCAAGCATGGGAGCAGTCTGGAGCAGTCTTCTCTCACATGTAAACACAACTGGAGATCGTCCATGTCAGATGCGCTCTCACCTACTGGAAATACTCCGTGTGGTTTAGGTGAGAGGTGGCACCTGTGGTGGCATATGCTGTGGAAATCACAGCGTTTTGTTTGTAACACATCGAAAATGGCAGACGAGGCTACCGAAGATTCCGGCGTCACCCCTTACCGACAAAAGTTCCTGAATCTTGGAATCTCCCCAGTTAGACATTTTCATTGGCGTCCTTCTTCTTCACCATCAGCTATTTGCATTCTACCAGTTATGCACCAGTCACATGATAGGAACGTCATCAACACACCCACTTGCTCGCTGTGAATTCTCCATAGGATCACCTGCTCTATTCACACACGGACACCGACTTCGCTCCATGGGGCAGGCAGGGCAAAGTCTGTTTAACGTCCAGGCCAACTGATTCGGACATTTGTGTTTTCACATACTGCTCCTCTGGAAAACATCTAGATATGTTCAGGGTTGGAGTGCTGAAAAATGTCTGAAAATGTATAAAAAAGTTGAGTGTCTTGCCCAAACAGACAAGAATGACTCCTTAAGGATGTGAACTCACAACCATCCAAACATGATAAAAACTATAATTGTTTAGCCCTTCTCCCACCCTCACTATTTCCTTTAAAGTGACTAGACAAAAGCAATGACGCTTGTTACTGAAAAATGGCAAAGAATAAAGCACTCTGATTATTTCCCTATGGCGAAAAACCTAAAGGACTAACTTTATTATGGATTATTACAAATCACAGACGCTACAGACTCCTTCTGACCATGGCAAGTATCGATATGCTTTCTTTTCTTAAATAAAATAATGTTATTTTTAAAAATGTATTATTAACTTGTACTCAGTCGAGAGTCGAGATGCTCCTATTAAAACAATGTATTTGAACAAGTGCATTAACCCCTGTGTTCTGTTTGGGATCCGTGAGACACCAGAGTCTCCTTAACAGCTTAAAAAAATGATTATAATAACCTAACTTTTATTATTATTTTTTTAACCCATTAACTGCCATTTTTTTCCTGAAAATTTTCATGTATTTCTATTAATTTACATCCAAATAGTAACAAAAACATCTACTTTCAAGAAATATGACTGTTAGTTTTTCTGAAATTTCAATTTTTAGTCAAAGTCCCAAATGGGGATCATGGCACATGCCATCTATTTTTTTTATGCCCTTCAATATATGATCCCCAAATGGGGACCACGGAAGCTAATGGGTTAAATCAGCTAGATCATTTGAGAAATTTACACACCACTCATCTTTGGGGTCTCAGACTCCAAATGTAAAACCTTCATGGAAATGCAAACCACCTAGTTGGGTCTTGATCATTGTATACACGATGGCTATCATAAAGTGATTACACATCACTGAACAAATAACGGAGCACCAAGATGTCCATCATGTGCCATCCCAATCCCAGCTATCTTTACTCAAGTCTTTTACAGATGTTTCCTACATACCTACTACGCACCTCATAAACTTTTATCTGTTCTTTACAACTCCAGACCAAGAGTGTCACATTTCTGAAAAGATTTTTGCTTTTCTCTCTTTGAAGAACCCAAATTTGACCCGTCGGTGCCTCTGCGATTTGCCGAGCACTTAAAATCACGTGATGTGCAATACTATATTCAAATTCGGCATGCAATCCCGCATCATCTGAACAGGCAAACACACTGGCCTTTGGGGAGTGGGAAAAAAAAACAACAACAAAAAACACAAAGTTGGCTGAAACAAACAAGTTAAGTGTCCCAATCAGGATTAATGTAACCCTGGAGACAGTTCATCATGTTGATGGAGGTATTGGCATGTGATAAAACAGCATGAAATTACTCACTGTGAACAAGACTCTTTGCCTACATAATATATTTGTGTGTGCACATGTTAAACATCGGTGTGCCAAACTATACAAGCCACGCACACAGTTTTCATCCTTACCCTGCTTAGTCCTCACCATGTCTCTACAGTCAGTCCCAGTAAAGGTGGGCAGGCTCTAAACTAATCTCTGCTCTAATTTGCTGCTTTATAGTCTGAATTTAATGCTGCACTTGACTTCTGAAGTGGGAAATCGGAATCATCGTCAACCTCCGAGCTACAAAGTGAAGGAGAAAGAAACCTGCGTGCTTCCATGTTCATCTTATTGTTGTCTTCGCAACAATTTAGCCAGCTAACTGTGATAAGAGATTTACATATTAACTCCAGCCTTTATAGTCAATGTCCTAAATCTCACAAGCATATAGGGTTATATGGTGACTGAGTTACAAAAAACAAAGAGCACTGAAATTTTTGTCACTTGCTGAACTCGAGGTTGAGAAGACTGTCTTGAGTTGATGAGTACGAATCGAGGTTGGGTTGATGGGATGCTTCTTTGGATTCAGTCGAATGCCTAACTTAACTTCCATACATTTCCATCAATATTACCTCATCCCCTGTGTGGGCAGGGGGTAGTTCAGGGGGTTAAGACACTGGACTACTGATCGGAAAGTCAGGAGTTAAAATCCAAGCACCACTGTTGGGCCCTTGAGCAAGGCCCTTAACCTCAACTGCTCAGTTGTATAAATGAGATAAATGTAAGTCACTCTGGATAAGGGCATCTGCCAAATGACTGTAATGTAATTCAATGTGTGTCCTGTTAACACTGTTGCTGTGTGGTTCTTCTCGAGCTGGCACGTACATCCTGCTCCAAAATTACACACAGATTAATGCTGCAGGATATATATTAAAAATAGCAGATGGTCTATGCATTACTCCATACAGTCTCTGTAATATGCCTCGTTTTAATATAGTAAAATGTTAACAGTCATTTGTGTTGCAGTGGTAAAGTCGACGAATCACTTGTGGACGTCAACCATAACCTAAGTCTACACTCCACTATATACATACTATTTTTGTTTAACCTTGCTCTGGTACAATGGGGTCTATGTATTTAATATATTTAAGTTGGCGTTACATGCTACATTTTGCAAAAGCAAGGTAGCTAACTGTAATAGCTACATACACTCACCAGACAATCGACAATCGCTGCTTCCCAAGCTTCATTTTACAGTACAGTGTCTCTATGGACAGTTAGTGAGTGGTTGTACATGACAGGATCAAATGAAATCATGGCTATAACTATCTTCTTCCTAGCTTTAGTCCCGTGCCATGCAGGGTCCGCTGTTGTCACAGGCCATCCTGACAGTGTGACACTCTGACACTGGCACACTCAATTTAGGGTAGCCAATCCGCCAGCAAACCGGAGAACCCAGAGGAAACCCACGCAAACACAGGGAGAACATGCAAACTCCACATAGAAAGGCACCCATGCCTCACGCAGGGCTCGAACCCAGGACCCTCTCACTGTGAGGTGCCAGTGCTAACCACTTAGCCACCGTGCCGCCCTATTGTGACTATGGCTATAACTATAACGTGAACAAATTCCCGTCCAAGGAATCCTTTGAATTTGTTTCTTAGTTTACCAAACTCAAATTCAAGGCTCTGTCACACACATGTACATAGAAAAAGAACAGCTGCTAGCTTAAACGTATCTAGGTCACCCCTTTCCCTATCTGGTCCGCTATGAACGGGAGATGTTCGAGAGGAAACTGGGAGGGGAGGGGAAAAAAAAGAAAAAAAAAAAGAAAAAAAAAGAGCGAGAGAAATATAATCACGCTTTACATGCTGCACTGAGCAGTTCTGATCGAGAACATTCCCCTAGCACAGCAAAATAAACAGCAGCCCATCAAACGACCATGCTGCCACACACACACGCACACACACAGAAATTCCCAAAACTCACGAAACCTGCTGGGTTAGGTTTCTAGTATACTCCACACTCACAAATAGACATACACATACATACACACAGGCTGCACGCTTAATCACTTAGGTCTGCCTTGACAAACACACGTGCGTGCGCTCTAAACAGTACCGTTACGGTGGTTTCCATCACAGTACGCACTCTGAGCCATTTGTTCCTCGCGATTGCGAGTCCTCAATCGTTCCCAGCCAGCAATTTCTTCATCGGTGAATGAAAAAAACCCATTCACAGACTTTTCTCTGATGAGTTAACCAGTAACAGTGAGCACACGACCTCCACCTAGAGATCAGTCAGAACTCTTATCTCTGTCCTCCGAGCAAACACACACACGCACACGCACACGCACACACACACACGAACACAATGCCCAAAACACTAACTATTCAAACGGTCACTCGATAACCCAATGGCCCGTGGACCACCTCGACTCAAAGCAACGTGGATCGAGTTGTGAGTCAGACACTGAGCTAAAAATCACGTACGAACTCCGGCTAAAAAAACCCCCAAAACAAAGCCATGGGTCAAAAGCAGCGCTGAACAAAAGGAGCCTATTTACAGGCGGTGACATCATGAGAAACAGCTCAGGCCTGAATGAAACTCAGACGCGACTTTATAGAAGCATTTGTTTCTGTTTAGTTCCTCTTCCTCCATTGAGAGGAGCTTTACAGAGAGCCAAGGTGGCGGCGTTTCCTCAGGCTCTCCAGGGTTACGAGTCCATTAAACCAAGTTACACTGATTAATGCACTCATCACTGCATTAATACCACCCATGAGTACATACAAGCAGCACATAGTCTCGGTGCTTTTCCTCCATTTTTTTTTTCTTCCTTTCCAGGCTCTAGTTCAACATCAACTAACATCGATCTAGAAAACAGAGGAGACTAAATTAAATCCACACGCTTGCGTCTCTAACAGGAATGCAGAGTGTTGGGGTATAGGAGACCCCGCTATATCGCAGTTCACATTTTGCGGATTTTTACTTAGAAACAGTGGACCCTCGGCTCACGAACTTGTTTCATTCCGTGACCCGAATCAATTTTTCCCATTGAAATGAATGTAAATACAATTAATGTGTTTCAGCCCTCAAAACATGTTTTT
>JAQMCW010000023.1:5348437-5363672 GCA_030068335.1 Chrysichthys cranchii
TTTATAAGAGTGTGGGGAAGGTTAATAAGAGAGTGGGAAGGGTTTATAAAGCCTTAAAATATATATAAATAATAAAAATTAATGTGGCTCGGCAGTATTGCGGTTTGACCTTTCGCGGGGGGTTGGCGGAACATAACCCCCACGATAGGCGGGGGTTCACTGTATTTCTAATATAAAATTTATAATCAGGTCAAATAAACCAATACATCATATTTAATGGCGACACAAAAGTTTCTATTTTGTCATACAAAGGCGAGTCTTTCAACCTCTCACTTATGAGGTGTCAAAGAAAGTATCTTCTAGCTAGGCCTCAATGGATACTGAAGTGTATCTACTGAATCAATTCTTTGGGTAGAATCATCTGCTCTGCTGCATGAACCATCGAACATGAGCTGAGCCACAGATTCAGCCAGACTCTTCTACGGCATGTGCAATCAAACTCATGTTTTTGAACTCAAGCTGTCGGAGTTCAAAATCAAGAAAAATTCTGGTGTGCACATGATACTGTACAGGATTATTTTTTTGCTTGCCCATGTCCCTGTAGGAGCTCCATACAAACTCGTGCTTTCAAACTTAAGCTGGTAGAGTTCAAACTTGTGCTTTAGAACTCACCTTTTTGAACTTGAGATTCCTTCAGGAGGCTGGTGAAGATACTACAGCAGTTCAACTACATTCATATCCTTTTGTTTGTAAAACTGCTGAACTGGAAAACTGATACAAACGACTCTCAAAGAGTTGTTTGAGAAGGACTCATTTGTGAACTGCACACCACTAGAAAAATGACTGTAGGTAAGTTGGAGAGAAGCACATGGGAAAAGCTCACATGAAATGACTTCTTAGCTGTGGTTTGGATTCTGTATATTGCCATATTTCCTTGTAAAACAGGAAACCAGTGAGGTTGCAATGAAATGCTTCTGTGACAAAATCTGGAGCTGGAGATGGTGAAGAACCCTAATGGTGTATAAAGATGGAGTCTCCATCTCACTCAATAAGGGGCAGCAACTTTTACTTTTTACAACTTAAAGTCTCTACATTTAGGTTTTATTCCCCCTCATTATCGGCATTCAACATATTTTCTTGTACAATTTCCGTTGAGTCAAGGAGCTAGTGGAGGTAGCTTAGATGCCACACCTACACCAGTGAGCAAACTAGACCAAAAACCAAAAATGGTACATGCTTAATAGAAATGTGGCTTGTTTGTGTGACTCCCAGTAACACTTCAAACTAGTACACCATAAAAGCGGTCTTCATAGTTAGAGCGATATTCATGGTTTTTATCTGTAAAATAAATTCACGAAACAAAAGAGGAGATTGTAAGTTTCTGTAAAGACTCTTGAAAGAAAAGAAGTTACAGTAGAGTAGCAGACGAAGAGATGGAGCTTGTAGACCACATCACACATTTGTCTGACTGGCTCAAGAGTCTTTATCCAAAGAAATGCCATGACCTAGATTTTACACATTGTCAAAACATATTTTCAGACTTTTACACTGAAAACTAAGTGAATCAGTTTGACAGATGTCTCAGTGCAGTGCCATTTACAAACAACAAGGCTCGCTGAAGTGAAAGCTGAAAGCCACAGAAAACAACTTTTTGGGGGGGGAAATCACATTTTATGGCCTTTCCTTTCCTTTTGCGTCGATCTCATCTTCCCGTACCCCACTCTCCCTTACAGCTCCCATCAAAGTACTAACCAGGCCAGACTCTGCTTAGCTTCCGAGGTCAGATGAGATCAGGCAGTCTCAGAGCGGTATGGGTGTAAGATCTCCCTTACAGCTGAGTGCAAAAGTTAGCATCTTCAGTTTTGTTTTCTGTATCAAAAAAAGCAATATCAACAATTTTACTGTTTATCTACCATGAACCTCTGTATCTCCAGCTGGAATTTAACCATTGCAGTGCATGATGAAGATGGTAGAGTTGAAATAGACTTGTCAGCAAGAAAACACAAAAACAGGTTTGAAGAATACAGAAAAGGTTCGAGATGGTTATAAAATTTTACACAATGGTCACACTCACCAACCACTAATAGACCCACCTGTAGCCCTGCTCATTCATGCAATCATGTAGCAGCAGCACAATGCCTTAAGATCATGCAGATACAGGTGGAGTTTCATTTAACAGTCAAACACTGGAAAAATATCACCTAGTCTTTTTTTATATATTCAAGCTCTCCAGTTTTGGTAAACCTGTGCCAATAGTAGCTTCAGATACCCAATTCTTGGCTGAGTGGAGTTGAATTTGGCGTAATCTAAAAACCACCTGAAAATTTGATATGCTGTGTGTCTTGAGATGCATTGTTTCTGTGCACCATGGTTGGAAAGAGCACTTATTTGAGCTACCATAGTTTTCCTGTCAGCTCAAACCAGTCTCCTCAGACCTCTCGCAACAGCAAGATGTTTCCACCTGCAGAACTGTCTCTTACCAGATGCTTTTTGCACCATTCTGTGTAAACTCCAGAGACTGTTGTGTGTGTGAAAACCCCATGAGATCAGCAGTTTCTTATGGATTAAAACCAGGCAGTGTGGCATCAACAGTTAAAGTCACTGATACACACACACACACCTTGGATTACGAGTAACTTGGTCTGCGAGTGTTCTGCAAGACTAACAAGAAATTTTACTAAATTTTGACTTGAACGAGCGAGGTCTTGCAATACAAATAGTATGCATACGCTTCGCCTGCCAAGCCTCACGTGATCACAACTTCTCTCTCACTCACTGCGGGATTGTGGCTCACTTGTATAGTCAACATCCGCACTAGCATAGAAAAAGACTGATTCCTCACTTCAAATGAGATCAGGGAGATGTGGAAAATGTGAGAGTGCGCAAAACATTGTAGAAAAGCAGCATCCGAATAAAGCTGTAGCAGTGCAAGCAATGAATCTTTTTAATAATGCAATGTCACATTTCTGTGAAATCCTCAAAAGGAGGCAAAAGCAGCGATCACTGGATAGTTTCCTTAAAGTTACACAAAAAGAAAAAGATCCCCGTGAGCTGGTAGACTGCAGTGATTGTGAGTTGTAGTGAAAGTCATCCTACAAAATAATCTTCCTCTTCTCCCCTGTCCTCTCCCTCACACCAGCCACAAGTCTTTTTAAAGGTCAAGTGCAGGTTATTCTGTTTTTGTCAGGTGTGCTGGGGGCAATCAGTCCCAATCCGGTACACCTGTCGCCGCCCATGTGATGCTCCGTGGCGTTGCAGAGGAAAACCAGGAAGTAGTCCATAGCAGCGCGAGTTCTCCGACATGTGCGGCTATTGGGCGTGCTCAGAACAGGTGCGCTGCATACGCGCTTCGCGCAGGCAAATTCATGACCGTTTTATGTAGTTTTACTTTATATTTTGTAGTAATCATTTTTAGATAAATATTTGTGGGTTGTGAAACGAATTATCTGAGTTTCCACTATTTCTTATGGCGAACCCCACTTTGATATATATGAGTGCTTTGGATTACAAGCACGTCTCCGGAACGAATTATGCTCGCAATCCAAGGTTCCAATCTATTACTTTTTAGCACTCAACTACAGATTATAGACTCAGACTATAAATATGAACAAGGATCAACTTAAAGGTTCTATTAAGATACTTTATTTTCTGCATTCAGAGTCATAGTTCAGGGTCATACATATACACACAGGTTAAAGGATTTAAAAAAAACAAACAAACAAAAAAACTTGCATCTGCAGTAAGGAGTTTGCATGCATGTGCCTGCCTTGAAGTGGTTAAGAGTAGGATTGGGTCTCTTAACAGTGGCATGCACCTACAGTAATACATTCAGGATTAAGCAAGCACATGCATTTACAATTCAAAATTCAGGGCCACAAAACTATAAAATCTCACACGGCATAATGACAGAGTGACCGTGAGGGACAATGAGCTAGCTGAATATGCCTCGTACAACCTCCTGTGCAAAAGAAGTGAGCCCAAAAGTAGCATTTTGCCAAACTGAACATAACTAGTGAATTGAATGTGCATCACAGTGGAACTGCAAGGAAAACAAAAGAAGCAGGGTTAAAGGTTTCCAAGATATGATCCTGTTTTGATCTAATAATGACACTTTACAACAACCACAACCAAAATGCAAGGCACTGTAGCATCCACAAAACTATCAAATGTGATAAATAAAAGAAAGAAAAAAACCCACCACATGACCTACTTTATATCTCATTAAGACCTCTTTGTGAATGAGTATTATAAAGTGCAACTCTAAAGAAGTTGCCCAGATAAGTGGTTACTATTTTAAATGGTCTGAAACAGCCAACCAATATCTTAAATTTCATAATGGAAACTATGACTTGAGAACTTGGTTCAGTGTAAAACAGTAACTTTAATAAAACGTCCCTTCTATCTAACATCTATACAGAGTCGCAATTTGACCACCCGAGTTCTCATAATGTGCTACATATGCTATAAAAAGTCTCCAAATCTGTACAATATATTCTGCTAAAATGTGCATCATTGTTGGGTTGGATATAAATTATAGTAATAAACATATCTGGTAGTTTAATACTTTATATATATATAAAAACAAATTACGTCAAGTGGACAACGTAATTAGTTTGTGCTTTCCTGTGACGTGTCTTAAGAGTCTCTTCATTTTTCCATTACAGGAACATTTAGTGCGTCTGCAGCAGGCGTCTGGGAAACACAAGTCCTCGGCACGACGCCGGTTCTCAGATCTTGTAGCTCTCGACAGGCAATTCTTGATTAGGAGGAGTCCTTTAATATTTCTCCTTCTCTCATCTGAGACTCAGCGCCTGCACCACCTCCAAGCTCAGACCGCTCTTCAACGTCCTCCGCACTGTAACGGTACACAATTCAGCATTAACATGGAAAAAGAGCTCTTCAGAGCTATAAAACAACAAATCACGACCTAAAACATTTTATGTAACCACACGTACCCTCAGAGCAGAGAAATTCTCTGATCGGCTAAATTTCTAATGCCAATTCTACAGGTTGATAAATAAATAAATAAGCTAATTTGTTATAATTTCTATAGCATCTAAATTAAAAACTTTTGGCCAAGAAAATGTGGATTGTTTATATGGTGACCATTTCCTTACTCCCATTTTATTCAATGCTTTTGGAAGGAGTCTCCAGTGTCAGTGCTTTGGTAACACTCAGATGTTCTTTTACGTTTTCCACCACCAGACATTCTTCTGCACCGAAGATTGTTCTTGTTTTTCTATGTAACCAGCTACATGTTTTTTTCCTGTTTTTCATTAAAAGGGAGATGATGACTGACTCATTATAGCAGCCAGGACTTCTGCCGCAGATGTTCCACAACATTAAACATAACTATAAACAGATCAAATGTATGATGCGTCATTCGTCAATAAATAAAAATTGTAATTGTTGGCCAAGAGCTGTGGAATAAGACACTTCAGGAGGTGAAAAATGACTAGCTCCATTGTTCCTAGAATAGCTCCATTTTCTATTGGCCTGCTTCACATCACCAGGTCATTGCTTTCCTACAACAGTACACCCCCTAGTGTGTTATTCCATACTTAAGAACTCAAGTCTGTGTGGTTGAGGGAGAACTAAAATTATTCCAAATGTTTTGTTGAATCCAGAGACCTCAATTCTCCTGCTGTTAATGACCTATTTACACCACACAACTGCAAAACTACACCAATTTACGTTTCTGCATATACTTCATGATGCTCTAAGGCCAGTGGTCACCAACCCTGTTCCTGGAGATCTACCTCCCTGAAGACTTTGGTTCCAATCATAAACATGCCCACCTGACCATCTACTCATTGCCTTAAGTCTTAAGACACTGATTAGATGGTCAGACAGGCACCATCATCATTGGTGCTTAGGTCTTCAGGGAGGTACAGTGTTGGTAACCACTGCTCTAGACTTTCCTAGATTGGTGTCTTCCAATTGTACAGTTTGTATTATGTTGTCCTCTTCTCCTCAGATAATCTCCATAGGCCTCGGGCCTTCTCAATTGAACCAGGCAAGTAGTTGCTGGTTGGAGATGGTGCGGGGCCAGAAGATTCTCAGGATTCTTCTGAAATGCCTTGTGTGGAAGGTCGACTGCTCGATTAGATCACTTTGTCATCATTCTGAACCATAAAGCAGTGTGGAGAGAGCAACGCTCTGGTCCAGTCTCAGCCTGGTGACCTTCACACATTGTTCAGCATTCTAAATCTACGGCAGGAAGGTCTAAAAACACCTGGCATCGAACAGTGGAGGAAGAACAACAGCTTCAAAGAACACCTGGGGAACCATATTGAAGCTGGCCCAGATCAGAAAGTAATGGAAGTCCTTTGTTGCAGTCCTACATGTCAGCAAGCATAAAAGGGGCAGTGGATGAAAGAAAACTGCCTGCTCCATCTATACAAACCTCATTATCTTTCTAAACTGAAAAAAAAGACCAACATCTGAATGGATCACAGCATGAAGACGACATTCAGTGTTGATAACCTGCTGATGTTGCCAGACGTCAGTGTGCTCCCTCCTTCTTTATAAAAAAAAAAAAAAAAGGCCCAAAATGACCCAAATACTTTGGGGTTTTTTTTCTGTCCCAACCTACTTCTTTACCGTCATGCCTTTAACCAAAGCACAAAAGAATGGAGAGGAAAAACAGTGCCCGAAACAGGACCCATCACAGAAAGCTTTACAATCCTCTGAAAACAGAACAGGAGCCTTTACAGGCTGACGGGACAGAGATGAATCACTGAAATGAAAAAAAGAAAGAAAAAAAAAATCTTTTCCACCCCCCACCCCCCAATTGAAGCCAAATGGCTTATTCTAAGGAGATGCCAAGAAGAAAATTAATTGCTTTGCCTTTAAGTGTCTGCAGTGCACCTTTTCAACGAAGGTGTAAAAAATGCATGAGGTGATCTGTAAATTTCACCCTTATAGTCCTGAGGTCAAAAGCCTGGTTTTGTTCCAATTATTAGTTTGGTCAGTGGACCAGGTGAAATAAAACCAAAGACTGATTAAGTTAGTAGTCTATGGGAATAAAATTAGTCACCTACTTACTGCTAAACAATGGAACATCATATTTAACACATACTGTTTATGCACATGTGCATGTCTCTGCGGCTCATTCTTTATTAAGCCAGATAAGTTGATTTTAAATGAAGCGTATTAGTTAGCCACATTCGTTTTGAGCTGCATTAGAAAAGAGTTCTTGTTCCGTTCATTTCCCTTTATTGCATATTGTGTGAACACGAACAAGACCAACCTAATTATGATGCTCCCCCCCTCAACCGTCAGTGGAGGACATTTTACACATAAATGTTTTATGTTAACCTTAATCTTAAGACTGACATCATAAACCAAACAAACCAAAAGAAAATTTGGCCTTATTATTAGTGCCATATTTTCTTCCCAATATTAGCAAAGTAGGTATTCAGGCCAGTAGTGCAAGTTCCCTTCAAATGTAAAGTGCTTGCACGTTACGTACGTGATTTCCTGTTTAGCCGTGAGCGTTTCCGTGTTTTAGGACTGGACTGCCTCTCCGAAGGATTCTGCGTAACAGACTTGACCAAACGATCCATGATCTCATCAGTTGCGTCATCCTGTGAACTTGCACTGTCCTCTTTGGCTGTAGACATCGCTGATTGTATAACACCTCCACAACCTATGGAGCACCACAGTGAAAAACTATTAAACAATCAGCCACGGTGAACACTGAAGGCACGTCCAGGATGCATCATAACGCTAAATTAAGTCCATCAAACACGGCAGTAAGACGGTGAGAGAACATCTGGGCAAATTATCATCCATATACAGCTGTCACATGAGCAATGGTTAGTTCACAACACTGCAAGAAAGAACAAAATTAATATACACGCGCAGGATTCATGCAACCAGTGCAATACCTTCATCACTCAATTCCTGCATATCCAAGCTCTCTACAGGTTCATCTGGAAGACCAAACAGTCCAGTTTTAAGCCACACTTTAAGCTAAATAGGCTGAGTTTTGTCCAGTGTGTGGAGCTATATTGTCCTTTTACACTGAAGTATATTTCACAGACAAACTTTATCTCCACAATGCTGCTTTTGTGTTGAAAAAAACTCCTTATTTAAACAGCTTTAAAAATCTGTTCTGTGTATCCACAAAGAACATCTTACAAGCTCACACCCGCAGCATGCACCATGCCCTCTACCTTCATCATTAGAGTCCTGATTCGATGAAGTGGGAGGAATATCAGAGCCAGCAGTCAACAGCTCTGTTAGAATAAATGTGCTCTAGTTAAAACCCCAAACATCTAATCCCAAGTTATTATACCTTTATTACATCGTTATAATTATATCTTTAATTCTGTACTGTACAGATTTCTTTTAAATGTAAAATCAAATCTGATCATCTTAGTCATCTACTTCGCATCTTAGTACAAACAAGGAGCTAAAAGTATGACATGATGTTTCCTTACTTCGCACAGCGCGGGTTCTACGCAGTTTGCCACAGTCGTCATTGGCGGTTAGAAGGTTCTTCATGTTCTCGTGCTCCTCTTGGGCTGGCTCGGCTTCTGTTGCCATGGAGACCGGGGAAGGACTCTCCTGGGTAATAGTTGGGACGGCTCCAGAGAATTTCTCTGTCTGAGAGAGCATGAACACTGCGAGTTAGTTAGAGAGCAGGACTCTTTTGGCCTAAGAACACTTTGGAAGCATTATATTGTAATATTGAGATGAGTCTCACGTTAAAAAGCATTAGCCGATGCTTCATTTCCAAATATTCTGGGTCTAAATGTGTCACCACTCGGCCTAGTGAAACCTCAGAGATCTGGCTGTATATGCAGTGCAGATCCCATTTCTTATTAGGGTTAACAGAATGGCGCTCTTGAACTAACCGTGAATCTAGCCGTGCTGCTGATCCCAACCTAGTGTTAAAATGTTCTGAAATCGTTACAGGAAAAATTTAACATGATTCTCCATCTTTAGACACAGAGGTCTGCGTGACCTTAGTGTGGATCAAAACGAATGCAGCTATTAGGTTTATGCAGAGAAGCTACAAACAGGGGGGATGGGGGGGAGATGGGGGTGCAAAGAGCAATGCGGGTGGGCCACCAAGCCCGAAATTTGAATTTAGCAACTGAAGTGTAGCATCCAAATATAACTGGAAGGTGATTCTGGGGAGTGTTCCTGACCTCAGTGATGAGCTTGCCGCGGGTCTTGGTGCGCTCACGGTGGGCTGCGCGCTTGCGTTTTTGGGTGAGGACCCTCTCTCTGGTGGTGCGGTACTCAAGTGAGAACTCGCTAATGATCTTACAGAAATGAGTTATCTTAATGTCCCGGACTGAGTAGGAAGGCTGACCCAGGTACAAGAGAAACGAGTGAAACCTAGAAAAGAAAGAGAGAGAGAGAGAGAGAGAGAGAGAGTGGATAAGTCGGAGATATCAGTGATGTGAACTGGAGAATATGGAATCTGAACAATTACTACAATTATAAAAAAAAAAAAATAAACAAAACAAAAAACAGTTCCTTGTAAGTCCTGCGCAGCAACATCGAACTGCGTTAGAGATTACACTTGTAAATGCTATGTAAGGAACAAAACATGACCGCAAATTGAGACCACTTTCAGTGCATAAATGTAACAAGGAGGTTAAGATGAGATGAGTCAGGGTGTGTGTGGTCACCTGTTGATGATGCGTCTGTGCACCACTTTAAGAATGATGATTCTGTCTGTGCAGTCTTTGAGGAACTCAGTCATTTTGCTCTTCAGCTGGGGTTTGGTCTCATGCTTGGCCATTATCTTCAGGTTGTCCCAGGATGTCTTGCACTTCCTCTCCAGCTGAACCAGGTTGTCAGACAGCTGCTCAAAGTCCACCTAGAGAAAAACATGAAATATAAAGTGTGAAAACTGAAGAAGAAAAAAAAAAGTCAAGGACACGGGTACGACTCATGAAATCGATTTTTCCATTTAAAACTGTTGATCATATTTGCTCAACAAATTATTGAACATATCTGGTCAATAAATATCAGGCAAATGATATTTCACATTAAATACATGCTGGTTGCTGAAACGTTTGGATGCCATACTGCAGGACCTACTTTAGCAGACCGGGTGATGGCGGAGATTTCCGAGTAGACGTCGGTTGTGTCCGGGAATTTCTCGACCACCAAGTTAGAGCAGTGGTATAGCAGAGACTGTCGGTGTACAGTATCCTTCACCTCAGTCACTTTCTCTAGATAACTCAGCTCAAATCCCTTCGCCTGCAAGAGTGAGAAGACGGGTATGATTTAGGATCGGTCAATACAGCAATAGGTCACCAAAACTGTAATAAATTATTCAACTCAATTTATTGGCATCAGCGATTAGACAAGAGCTCCATAAGAACAAACTGCTTGGAAGTGTTGGACTAAAGAAGTTCTCAACCTTCCTTCACAAGACCAGATGTTGGAAGGACAATTAGCCTAAAAACATGGTTGCCTTGTTCACAAGCTTAAGACTTATTCACAAAATTGAACCCAAAACATACATTCGAACTGAAAGATTTGGTGGTCAGAGTTAAAACACAAAAAATATTAATCTCAAAATGTTTTGCATGGAGAGGGGTCAAAGATCTCGCTACAAATGTCTCCATCTTTATTAGACATTACAGGATATGGCCTTGTTCCTGAAAAATGGAGGTTTCACCAAACAAAATTTTAAGCCAGTATTTTACAAAAAAAGCACTGCACTTCTAGAGGAAAATATTACATTAAAAAAACCCAAACACACACTATATCTCATTTCTGGATATTAAGACTCAATCATCCAATCATCCATTGCCCGTGACCTTCTAGCACATTTTCATGACGTAAAATGTGGCCATAATTTCATTCAAACTGATTCAGTACAAGTGGAAAATTCTGGCTACATTTAACTTGCACTAACATGCTTATATGCCCACTGTTTTCACCCACGTTAAAGTAGCAGCCATTAAGTAGGTATGCTGAAAGGTCAGAGCAGTTAAACCGGTTTCAGCTCTTAAAAGCATGAAACAGATGGCGACTTGAATATCACAAAGGTCCTCATCTTCCAATATCTTGATCTAATCAAGGTCAAAGCCATCACTGATAACAACTACTAGCAATAATGTAGCGCACATATAGCATCAGAAATGACACACATAGGAACAGATTAAGCTGCGGGACACCTGAGCAGCCAGACATCGCATGCATGCTATACAGACTGAGCGTTGAAAAGGAAGACGATTACAGTAAAGGATTACTGTGACTGGTCACGTGTAACACTACAGTCTCTGGGGGGGTTTTAGCTGTGCACACCTGGCCTTGATGCGTGCATCAGATTTCTCACATGGCTTGTTAGCAGCATCAAAGCAAATGAGACACTCCACTTACGCTGGAGCCATTGAGAAAATTGCCAATAGCCAACAGTGTTGCTAGGATACGCTTGAAGGTCTGGTTCTTGGCGAGTTGCTCCATACCGTGCTTCAAGTCGAAAAGGGGCTCAGCTATCTCCTATAGAACAGGGCAGACATGGGACCAGGGTTTTAACAGTTAAATAATTAAAAAGAGGATCATGTGACGTAAAATGCAGCCTGAATATTGTAAAGCGGTCTTCCTTCGTATTAGGAACTTTAATTGCAATTTCAAAATCATATACATGAATATGGCATGCGAACAGTGTTTTTATGCTTAACTGTCCACCCATGAGAAATGTAAGAATAAATTAAAACAAAAAAGCTTTTTGGGTGATTCTCTTCGAAGACAGTGTACATTTAAACGTTTGTCAAGAAACGTAAAAAAGTGAAGAATGCTTTTTAAAAAAAAAAAAAAAAAAGCAAAAAACACCCCCACCTTCTCCAAGCTCTCATAGTTGAGTTTAAAAGCCCAGAGCTGCAGGCGTGCTGGGAGTCCACTGATGGAAGACAGAGTGAGCAGAAACTGCTCCGCTGTACCCAGGGGAACATCAGGATTGGCCAGCTGAGCCTCCTGGATCTTTTGCTTCTCTTCCTCTGTAGGGATCATGGTCAGGATTTTCTTTGGGGGAGGGGGAACAAAACAAAAAAACAACATGCATGAAGGATGCAGGGGGGGGGGGGGGCCATGAGCCCAAGAACAAGGACAGGCTGCTTAAACTGTTAATCGATTGCTGTGGCGTATATGATCTGAGGAAAACGTGCAAGACTACTGCCATCTTGTGGATACAATTAGTGGTGCAGTACCTCGATACCCTCTTTGTTGATGGCAAATTCATCAAAGTTGAGTATAGCAGATTTAATGACATGTACAGCCGGTAAAACAGTCATGCCGATGTTGATGGCGTTGCTTCTCTTTGGATCAAGAACATGAATTTCAGGCTTCTTTACTTCAGGGCCCTTCTGCAAAATTGAGAAAGTGAGCGTTTAAAGTGTGAAACAGGTCTCTGATCTATGATGAGTGCTACTAGAGTATTGATCGTTTTCAATTACATACATTAGTTTTTGACCCACGTTCCTAGGGTTCTGTTAAAATCTGTTTTTATTCAGTCCGTTAAATTCCCACCAAATGATCTTTCAAATACAGGCCCGTTACCTTTGCCACAGAAAGTTCCTTTGCCTTTGACTCAAACAAATGTTCCAGCTTGTTGGTATCTATCGTGACCTTATCCAGAGACGCCCAGACGGTCCCCCGACCAAACTTGCACTTCCTCGGGCTCTCCGACTGCTTGAGCTCCTTCCAGAACAGCTTGACTGTCTTCCGTTTCTTGACAAATGCTGGGTCTACGGTCTGAACTGGAGAAAGAGAAGATATTCCTGGAGGAGGTGGTGGAGGAGGGGGTACACTCAGGCCTCCAGTGACTGGAAGAGGAGGTGGAGGAGGGGGTGGAGCTGATCCTCCAAACCCAGGAGGTGGAGGCGGAGGAGGTGGAGGAGGGAGAGATCCCAATCCAGGAGGTGGTGGTGGAGGAACGCCGTTAGTCAAGCCCGTATCGAAAGCATCCACATCCAAGACGTCAATATCCTCCTCTTCCAACAGATCAGAGAAGTCCAGGTCTTTAATTCGCAGTTCTTTGGAGCTGGGTTGCAAATGCTCCCATGCATCCTTGCTGTTCCTGGTCAGAGGAGTCATCATCGTCTTCTCCAAGGTCCGAGAGTGGGTCTCTGCATCAATGCTGTACTGTGGGCGCAAACGTTTCTTCTGCTCCTCCGCCAGCCTTGTGCGAGCAGCATGGGCACTACCCTCAAGCCCCTCGAGCTCTGCCCGCCTGGAGGTATCCTCACTGGGCTGGGAGGAGTGAGATTGCAGATTGGAGAGACGACCAGCCAGGCTGGAGATACTGCGATCTTCCAGACTGCTCTCCTCCACACTGGGGCTCTTCAGTGGCCCAGAGCTGCTGGAGGTGGAAGACTTTGAGTAAAGCATGTCCAGCATGAACTTGCTGTCATTGGAAAGGGTGCTGGGCTGATGTACACTGCCCCCTGTTGGCATGAGGTAAGAAGAGAAGTCAGCTGTGCAGGAAACAACTTCATTACACTTGGACACATTTTTATGAGACAAGGCAAAATCTCATCAAAAATCTCTCAAGTCAGCAATGATTCCGATTTAGATCCTGGTCAGGAGCTTGGTCCATACCTTGAAGATTATGTACGTGAGTAAATTCAGCTCATTAGTCACACTTTAAAAAATAAAATAAAATAAATAAATTTGAAGCAGCTTAACCTAAAAGATCAGATTAGTTGCTATGGATTTCAAAATGACGACACAACTAAAGAAGAAACTAAGTAAGCATAGATCAGACAAATGGCCATTGAAAAATGATACGAAATCCAAGTTGGCTCTAAATGGGATGATTTGTGAATTTAGTCAAATTGTAGAATAGTGGATTTTTGAATTTAACAGTCAATGCACACCAAACAAATTCTAGCACCTCTGGTTCAAACAGATGTACACAAACCACATTCATTACCCTACAGACTCAGGATTTTCCAAAACCCATCACTCGAAAACAAGAGCACGAAAAAGAAAAAAAAAAAAACCCACAACAGACAAAATCAACCTACCTTTAGCAGCATCAGCACAAGTGCAAGGCTCCATTTTGCTACACGCTACCATCTTAACACCTTACTGAGAAGAGAAGTCTAACTTCATTCCCCTCTCCCACTTTCTATATGACCTCTGAAGCCAGGAAGGGAACCGGAAAAGATGATCCCAATCTCTGTCCCCACCTTCAGACGTTTACACGGCTCTCGGGTTATGTTTGCACCCTGGAGGTTACTTTGTTAGTGGTGGGCTTGGACTGCAGTCCCCCAGACAGAGATATGGAATCAGCCTGAGGTTTTTAAAGTTTTGGGAAAGTTTAAAACCTCAAGCAGAAGAGGAAGGGGTGGATAGTGAGACTCCCAACTATAAAGTCAATCCAAGAATGACTATTTCAGGAAAAGGACAGGGACTAAATTCTGTCTCTCTCACTCCTTGAACACAAACATCCTTAACACAAGCCAAGAAAGCACTGCAAATTACAAGAAGATCGTTCTTTACCAAAAAAGCAAAAAAAAAAAAAAAAGGGGATCTATGTGATGGGTTTTCTCACTTACGAGAGATATCCACTATTGCTCAAGATTACTAAAGCTCGAAGTGGCCCATCGTACCCAGGATGTATATGCCAGTGTTATGTGAAAACCGCAACATACAAGCAAATCACTGTGCACATCTGGGTGGTTGTAGACATTACCAACATGTATACGATCAAGTATCACAGAAAATGTATAGTCACTTAACTTCTGTGTGGACTTTATTCTTGCTTTTTTTTGTTATTCTTTTCCATACTACATGAGCTGTCCAAGCACACGGTGGTGTTGGGAGTGAGAAATAGAAATGCTCAGAATTTACAGAATAAAATGATTCTGAGCAAAATGATCAGCATTGGCCCAATAATTCAAAAATCCAAATTCACAAGGAAACCTACACGGACACGGGGAGAACAGACGAAACGCTACGCTGACAGTAACCCGAGCTAAAGATTGAAACTTCGACCGCGGTGTTTACGATTTGTTGATTTAAGGGAAAGAAAAATATGTATTTTACATACATACATACATACATACATACATACATAATTGTTGGTACCCATCTGTTAAAGAAAGAAAAACCCACAATGGTCACTGAAATAACTTGAAACTGAAAAGTAGTAATAAATAATAATTTACTGAAAATGAACTAATGAAAATCAGACATTGCTTTTGAAATGTGATTTCAACAGAATCCTTTAAAAAACAAAAAAAAGAATAAAATAGTGAAACTAGCCTGGACAAAAATGATGGTACCCTTAACTTAATAGTTTGTTGCACAACAT
>JAQMCW010000023.1:5387088-5406616 GCA_030068335.1 Chrysichthys cranchii
AAGGAGTGTGAATGTAAGCATTTGGAAGAACACTAAAGGCATTTGACAAGCATCATACGTTACGTACTAATACATATACATGAATGCGAGGGGCATTCAGGTGGTTGAATCCTATATAGTGGACCTATAAAGTGAAAAGGCACAGATAAGAAAAGATGTATTTCCTGATGAGAGGTATTCTCCACCGCCCTTCATAAAACAAAACTTTAGGTCTCAGTTGGGTTATTCGTTCCAATATACAAGGGAACATGAAGGTACATGAACAACATTCATGAAAATATTAAAGATATTATCAGTTGGTGTTTTGATGATGGTGAAGAACACTGTCTAGTGAGTCACTTCAAAATCCCCTACATGCGCTCAATTTGGCCAAGATCAGAGTTTCATAAGGTTCATATCATTTTCATTCTCCTCACAAGGAGTCTTCATGTCCTCTGGATGTGGGTGGGGTCATCGAAGAGACCACTCCCATCAGGACACACGTGTTGCATCATAGGATAAAGGCGATGAATCAGGAGGACTTTGTACCGATTTACCGTGACGCTTCCCTTTAACTGGACCCATGCCTTGCCAGCAAAACATCACACACACAGCATGGCTGTTTCCACCCCCATTAATTGGTTTCATTTAATTTGAACGCAGAGAGGAAAGGACAGATCCCAATCCCACCCAGATCTCTTTGTGTTTGAGTAATCTAAACAAAGTCATGGTTTGTTCAATGAATGCAGAAGTGTTTCATTTGGAAACAGGAAAATCATAAACAGAGGGTCCTTTCCAGCTCAAACTTGCTCCATTGTCATCCTTTACCAGTTAGACTCAGTGAGTCACTTGGATTGTGAGCTCATTTTCATTAGCAGCCTTGAAATCATGTCATATGTATATTGAACGATTCTGATGAAATAAATGTAGTGTCAGTAGAAAAAGAAAAAAGTCTACTAAAACCCACAAACATCCACAATCAGAGTTGAGTACATCCACAGTGTACAAACAATTATCAAACATACCAATCAAATAGATAAGTAACTTATCTATTGTGACGTGCATGTGTACATTACATAACGCACTAACAAAAATCGGCAAGCAGTTCTGCTCAATATACAATAAATGTACGTAAATTCATTCAGCAAACAAAGAAAATACCGTATATATACACACACACAAATATTTTTCTTTATATGCTGGATTGGTCATGCCGCTCAACAGCACAGAACTACATAATTAAATCTACACGAATGACCCATGAAAATATTATAAATTTTTGGTGACTGGATTCCTAATGGGTGAGCAATGTTAGCTTTTTAAAAACTTTGAGGAGCTTTTTTTTGTGCGTGTGATACGATTTTCTCCTGGAAAACGGGGACTTGTTTTGGTGGACTGCTTTGACAACCGGTAGCGTGGTGGTTTCTCATGACAGCCTTGTGAGATGATTACTGCCTCTGTGTGCACATTTGCGCAGAAGAGAGAGAGAGAGAGAGAGAGAGAGAGAGAGAGAGAGAGAGAGAGAGAGAGAGGTAGTGTCAAAGAGCTACTGTGTGCGCGCATGTGTTGTGCATGTATTTATAAAGGAAGGACGTCTCCAAGTACAAACCCACAGCTATTAGAGGGTCACCAAGCAGGCCTGGTGGATGATAACAGACATAAGGAGGGAGAAAGAGGAAGACAAAGAGAAACACAGAATCAAACGGACCCAAAAGAAGCAGAAGGCACAAACCATTATGTGGCTTACTACACACTTATCCATGGCATGGGTGGTTTCCCAGTCAGGACCTTTTAGGCAAATTAACATGCAAAAAATAACCAACCAGTGGCACAATTGTCCAAAATACTCAGTATGCAGCAATACAATACGACAGTCATGCTGGAACAGGTTTGGGCCTCTTAGTTTCAGTGAAGAGAATGTGCCATACTAAAGCATACAAAGACACCCTGTGTGCTTCCAACATTGTTGGTCAACTATGAAGGGCACATAGTGTACATTTCATCACTGTCGAGATCAACTCTGAGTCTTCCCGAATTACTGTTAGGATGGAACTCGGAACTCAAATCAGTATTTTACGTACTTCGAAAAAAAGTAACACCGCTTTAACCAGCTAAGAACCAAGAAAAACGTATAAAGTGCCTTAAAAACGGTTAAGGGAGATGGGCATCATCCTGTTTTTCTTCAATCTGTTCTATTTTGACACACGTTCCCTCGCTGTAAGGGGGAAAATTTTTTACCAAGCATTACACAGAAATCATGTGCAGATTCCCATAGCCAAAGTAACCAGACACAAATGCTTACAAGGCTATTTTTGTCTTCTATTTGACATATTTAAAAAGATCACCCACCTCGATTAAACACCAATTCAACCAGACTGGCCTCAATCAGTAATCAACTCTATTTCCACTGAAGGGTATACATGGAGGGTTTTTTTTTGTTTCGTTGTGTTTTTTTTTTTTTTTTTTAAATTCCGATTGCCAAATCAGTCAGGTGATTAAAATATTAGGCTGCATGTAAACATAGCCACTGTACTGTGGATTAAATTAAGGGATTAGCCTAATGGACAGAGCTCAATTTACTGAAACGATGCACACACAGTAAGGGCAGAAAGGTAACACTGGTGAGTCCTGAGCAAGTGTGCAGATATTTAACCAATGACAGAAGACTCATTGTCTAAATGTGCAGCCTTCACCCAGGGGTTTAATTCAAAGCAGTCGGAGTCTGTTTCTACATCGTCTGCTCTCATGTTCTCATCTGCATGGACTTTTCACGGGGTCCCGGAGATTTACTGAACTGAATGTTTGTGGTTTAGAAAACAAGAGAACAAAAAGACAACGTGAGACAGTGAAGGGGGGGGAATCGTGAGGACAACATATTACAAACATTTACAACCAAAAGGAAAATCAAATACTTTCTTTAGCCAAACACATCAACTGTTTTGTTCGAGTCTAAACAAACTACACTGGAGGGATTTACCTTAACGACAAATAAATTTTTTAAAAAGGGTCATATTATTGAATGGGAATGCCTGAAAGAACCAAATGCAACAATAGGGATGTTTCCACCATAAATAAGAATGAAAGTCTCTTCTCCTCAGGCAGTGAATTCCCAGGTTGCAGCATTTAGAGCCTGGTAATGTCCCAATTCTGTACAAGAACATCTTGGATAATGTCATCTTATTTGTGCATTTAGAAAATATGCTACATACAAACAAGGGCATAAAAGTACTCCTAGATTTATTACATCCCTGCGGGCCAATCAGTTCTGCCTTCTAACGCTGTTGGCAGATGCAGATGTCAAGTAAGCCATATCCTTCAACCCATGAGGTCTTGGCTGCATGAATTTTGCAAGATGCTGAGCAAAACAGCATTTAAAAAAAAAAAAAAAAGGAAAGAAAAAAGGGGGCATATTATGGTTTGTAAGGCAACATCACAAAAAAAATGTGCCAGTCAATTGCTTTTAAAACATTCATCTAATTTTAAACACCATAAAAGACCAAAAGGAACAAGGCAGGACTTCTTAAAACAAAACCTCAGGAACAAAATGTAATTATTAGCAACAGCAAGAGATTTTCTGTGTTTTTTCACAAGCAAGTTCACACTCATCGCAAACATCATGTTAAGATATTAGTAGTAAGGACTAGAACCATGAACAAAAACTTAGTGATGACACATATTGTAAATTATAGAAATAAGACCCTCGTTATTTTGCATATTGCATTTACAAAAAAGTATAAAATAATAAATCATTACTGGCTTTGAACAAAAATGTGTGCAAACATTCTATTCTAGGACAAGGCAGGAGTATAGATTATGTACAGAAATTAATTTTAAAAAAAGTATACATGTAAACTTGCAATGTTTACATCTTAATTAAAGGGGGAGGGGGTTGTCATATACAGATTCTACTACAATAGCGCTAAACATAGCAGGTGATTAAGTCTACAAGCTTGACCCTTATATTATCTATGAATCTTAAATGTCCTAATCAGCTGCTCCAAATTCAGCTGAAAAGCATCACTTCCGGTCGCCGTTCCTGAATGGATAGTATTGGAATACATTTTTCGAAATGGTTTCCAACAAAAAACAAACAACCCCCCCTCCTTTCCCTTATATGAAGGTCTGGTCATTGTTGCTAGTTATGGCTGTAATGGCACATAAAAAGGTTCTCGTTCCCCTTTCTAAAATGGACACATATTCGATAAGAATCTGAAACTGCCTACAGCAATAACGTGATGACGACTTTACGTCATGAAGTATTTCAAGCATTTAATAATAACGTTAACAATAATCATTTTGAACTGCTGCTGTGAGAACTGACAGAATGAACGTGGTGTGACACTGGAGATCAGCCAACAAGGTGACTAGTAATGAAGGACTGAGAGGAAGAAACAATACAAGCTCACTTCCCACTAGGAAGCATGACTAGAGCCAGTCTGGAATCACTCTGGATGGGATTCTTTCAAACATGTCCTTTTAACATAGATTTAACAACTAGCATATAAAAATGCGAATCATATTTCATGATGAAGTGACCATCGGCGGAAATAAAATACGTCAGTGGGTGTGCTGAACTTACATCAGCTTTTAGATGTTTACTTCAAAAGAGATACGAACTTCAAATATGCAGAATTAACAAAAACGTGAAGTTTTACTAGACTTGCCTGGTGTTCGGCTGGATACAAAAATCACTCCAGTTTCACACTAGCTCTGCTTCATCTCCGTCATGTTTTTCTGTTGGCAAATGGTACAGCAAACCCTGGAAGTGCATGCAGTCTTTCAAATGAAGTCAAAAGCTGGCTGGTGTGCTATCTTTGAATTATTTGTCTATATTGAGAGCATGATTTTGACTAGCCATTCTGGTTCAAGTCAGGAAACCTTTCCTGTATATCTTCATAGAAGGTCTACAAGAGTTCATTGTCTGCAAATCTATGGCACAGGATGTCATTATAGCTACAAACAAAGGCAGGGGGATGGCATTAAATTAAAAAAAAAAAAAAAAAAGGCACTAAAAATTGTAAGGAGTAAAGCGACCACTAACATATGCTTTATCATTGGGGGGACAAATCAGTCCAGGACAAGCAGACAGTCACTGAGCTATCAGGTTGATAATTAAACAAAAGAAACCTTTGAAATGTAGTTTTGAACATAATGTACAGTGGTTTGTTCATATAGGTGATTTCTTAGTGAGGGGCCTCAATGCTATAGTTTCCAAGATATGGCTTTAGTTATATCTGCCTTTGTTAGTACTTGAAGTAAAAACCTATATTTATCTATGATAAGACCCTAATCATTACGAACTCTCAGTGAGAACCAAACCCGGAAGCACTCGGTATTCAGGTTCTACGCTTCAATTCTGCAAATATTAAAACGTGCTACTGTTCATCATTACTGCAAAAACAACCCAGTGGCAATCACAAGCTGTGTTATGAATGCACCTTCCTGACTGTTCTTTTTTTTTTTTTCCAAAAAAAACCATGATAGGATGTGAAAACACCTGCATTTCCTCCTGTTGTAGTTAAGTGTACAAAAAAAATAGATCATAACACTGACCTCAAGATAGGATGTTACCTTTGCGTCAATGAAAAACAGACACAAATGTGATCTCCTTCAAATTATATTTTTGAAGGTGATGATCCAGAGGTCAGACAAAACAGAAACAAAAACAACAAGTCTACCCGGCTGGAGGCCAAAATAGCTCACACTGAAATTTGTATTTCCTTTCCAATCCACATGCCCCACCTCCCTGCTGAAGCCAGTTAAAACAAACAGGTTTGGTCTTTTAACAGATCAAGTCAACTGTACAGAACAAGCCAGCAACTCTGACCTTTCAGTCTGAGCGTTACCGACATCGTGCCCGTAACATACCCAAAGGTTAATAGCAGCACCATGAATTCTGGCCCACACTTCCCAACCTAATATGGGCACACAGTAAAGAGTTACAGAAAGAGTATTCTTGTACAATTTCCCAATGGCAGCACAATCTAAATTATTTCCAGAACCTAAAAGACATGTGGATATGTTCAACTAGTCCGGGTCTTTAAAAAGAACCAGTGCACACCATCGTGCATGAGTAGCTTTAAATAACATCATACCTCATCATGACCACAAAATTAATTTTAGCTCAGCTATAGATAGTAAAAAAAAAAAAAACGAAGAAAAAAAAAAAAAAAAAAAAGGAGTCCCATCCGAGATGTATGAGAGACGATGCCCAGCCATGGATTAATGAACTTGATAGGATTTTAACAACAGTTTAACTGGGAGCTAAAACTTGGAAAATACTCGAGTAAATGTATCTAAACTATGAACAAAAATTTGGAAACCAGACATCAAGATGCTGCCAAAAATGAAAAATAAAGTAAAGTTTAAAAACAAACAAACAAACAAAAAAAAACAAAAAAACAAACAAAAAAAAAAAAAAAAAAAAAACACAACAACTTTTCATTACAGAATCTGAATCATTTCTCAGTAAACATGGCCAAGAACCAAATTCACAAGAAAGGCCATGAGTGAAACTGCAAACTTTCCAGTGTTTCAAACAAAATTCTCCAATAACTTCCACGCATATTTTTTCCCAATCCAGGGAGTCTTATTCTGAAAAGCCCATGTCGTCACAAATTTTTACGAAAGATATCGGATTCTCCCTGAGTCATGGGAGGAACATTTGAAGTGAACCTCCCCACTTTCCAGTAATCTCTGTGGATCAATGCTCAGAACATGAACTGAACATGATTAGTTAATCTACCAAAGACCAAAGGTAAGTCTAATCCAGCAACACTTGGCAACTCAATAGAGCAAACCTTTGTTATCGGCCTCGCATGTTAGAGGTTACTCTGTGAGGCCAAGCGGTGAACAAACAGATAACCGTCTCCAGCAGCTGGCCTCGGTGCTACTGTCAGGCATCTGGATCGACTTATAGCCTCTCTGGTATTCAAGAACCACTGATCCATATCACCTACTGCCTTGTTCAGGGAAAAAGCTCAACATCCATCGAGCCACAGGTCTATAAAACCCACAGACGAGTTGCAGGAACAGCATGGGACGTGCGTAAATCAGAGCAGGTGTGAGGAGGCCCTGGAGGACTTGTGGTTTAACATTATATAGCAGTTTGTACAGAAAAATCACCAGCTCTTCATGGTTCCACTGTTAGGGGTATATTGTGATTTGTACACATTTATTTATTTAAGAATCTTACCAAGTTCAGGGTTCCTCCTTTAAATTATACACAATATGTTTAGGCAATGATTTAATTGAAGAGTTGCTACACTGGGCATTCCTAAACCATTCATAATGCATAACCCAAGCGTCATTAAAGGGGCCGGCTCACCCTTCCCAGAATGCTTGCAACAAGTAGGAAGTTCTATATTTATTCAAGTATCTATATTTGAAATTCTTTCCACCGACCCATTCTTTTCTGTATGGTTATTCAGTACGTAATGGGCCACAACCGGCCTCAGGCGTCTCTCGGGTGGCATATTCTGTACAAAGCCTCCGCGTATGACATGTATATGAAGAAAAAGTCAGGTTTTGAACGGATCACTTTGCCGTACAGAGAGCTAGCAGGTAGCGGTCAAATACTTTCAAAACAAACAAGAACTGAATTCTGGGAATGGTGAGCCAGCCCCAGTTACATTACTTTGTCTTCACATTAAATAGAAACAAGAGCAGGATCCTTAATTGTCGTTATGGGATTGCTATTTGAGACAAATTTGTAAAATTTTGCATTCTAATTACAGTAAACCCGTCTTTTGCGGGGGTTACGTTCCAAAACTTTCTGCGAAAGACGAAAATCTGAGATACACGGATGCCACCCCCAAACTTTTTAAATAGTTTAAGCCTTAAATTATCGTCCCACACTCTTAGAATACTTTCTAGACACAATTAAAACACAAAGAAAACATTTGCGAGCATATAGGGAGGCGAATTTTTGTAGAATTAGTAGAAACATCACATGCAAGTAATGCTATGGCCGAAGGACTGGGATGTTGGTGAATGCTGGTTGTAGTATTAGCACTTGCAATCAAGAAATTAGTAAAAAGCACAAAAACGCTCAAGCAATGGAACTGTTTGGCTAGATGCGCGGGATGATGCTCACGCAACGAGAAACAACGCCACACTGAGCAGGAGAACACGTGGGTCGCCTCTTGTTCAGGAGTTGTTTTCGCAATAATTAAAAATAAATAAGCAGCGGAATCCGAGAGAAATTTTTCGTGGAAAAAGTTGACGAAAACCGAAACCGATGAAGACCTAAGGCAACAAAAAAAAAAATATATATATATATATTGGTTAGACTCGTTCCTCCAGCCATGTTTTTTTTTTTGAGTATCCCCACACCGCATTTTCAGAAACAATGCTGTGTTCTTTGTCTCTTGTAAATAGGATATACACTGTACTGTATTTTATATATTAATATTTTACACCATTTTAATTAAATGTTTCTATTTTATAATACAGGGGAAATCCGCAAAAAAAAATGATGCATTCTGAATAAAAATCCGCGAATAGCCGGGGACGCGAAATGTGAACCGCGATACAGCGGTGGATTACTGTATTACAAAATTAGTTTTTTCTTTACCAACAATGGTACTACAAGACAGTGTATGAAGTTTTAATGCATCACCTCACCTACATGTTATTTTAGTGTATTTTCTTTATTTGGATTTGAGCACTCTTTAACTGAAGTTGTATTAATCCAGTCAAGTTTACAATTTTAAATTAAATAAATAAATAAAAACAAAAACAAACAAACCAACCAAACAAAACAAACAAGTAAGTAAATAAATAAGAAAAACCAACATGTCAGCTGAGTAACACTGTTATGAAGCACCTACATATAACTCAATCTAATATACGAACCCCATAAGTCAGTGAAATAAGGAATAATGAAAAGGTAAATCATACGAAAACAAATAAATACCGGTACCCTTCAAGAGAACAGTAGGGGGTGGTGGGGGGGTTGCCTTTATGATTACTTATTTAGCCATTTTCATGCTAACGTGTGTCCCATGTTCCCAATACTATTTTGCCATCTATACTGGACCAAAACATATGCACATGCAGATGGCTTAACAAAAAAGTCTCTACCTGACTTCCACCAATTAATCACAATTATTAGTTACAATCATTAATATAGCTTTCCCCCCAAATTGGAATCCAAAAATGCACTGTATTTACTGAGAGTAGAGCAACACAGTTAAAGAGCCCAAAAGCTAAATCCAGACCGTATGTGTGTGATTACATGGCAGCAGGCAGGACTTTGTTGAGCCAAGAGCACTACAGCATGTAAGAATGTAGTGAACACTGCCAGTACTTAACGTCTGATAAGCTAGCTGGCCCGTGCTTTCATTTTTGACCCTTTAACTCTGCTAACGTTATGAGCCAAGCATGCCTGACATCCAATGACATAACCCAAGGTCTCGTTTATAAAACATTCACGTAATCAGTGTTGGATAATTAATTCATGGAATATGAAAACAGTAAAAGGGAACTGAAGAATCAAAGCACATGAACATTAAAACTTGTCAGAAGGAGAGGAATCAACAAATTAAAAAAAAAAAAAAAAAAGCGCAAGGCAAAAGCACTCCTTCACATGCACATGATTTCTATTCATTCCAATGTAGTTACTGAATAATTTATGATTTACTCAAAGAAATGCTTTAAGACAGATATATGCCAGGATTTTAAGGGGTTAAGGTTGAAGATTTGTGATTTTAAAAAAAAAAAAGGGGGGGGTAAAAAAAAAAAAAAAAAAGGCACATTAGGAAATTCTTAGAAACGAATACGCCGTTTCAGATATCCAACTTTAAAACAGGGCACCTGTAATAATAATAATTAATGATGAATGAATGCAGGGATCCTCATCATGCCCTCTGTTGTGATAACCTCAACCCTTTAACCTTGAACATAATTATTTAGGCATGAGTAAGATCAGCACTATGAGCGCGGTTGCATTTAAAGCCTTAAAAGAGCAAACACACTTTAGCAATCTAAAGTAACCGAAAATATCAAGCAGTGGCTAACTTCCTTGGAAAAGAGAACACTTTAATACTGATATACAGGGGCCACTTTCCTACATTCCTAATGCACATTTTAGAAACCACTGCTTCAGTTGTTTAGTCTAAATGCTTTACAGTCACTAAATCACGGACTGTCATTACAGCTTTTTTTTTTTTTTTTTAAAAACAAGAATACCAATTTAAAAATGCAAGATTTGGGGTGGCACAGTGGTTAGCTTCACAGCTAGTGTTGTGTCCCAGCAAGCAGGTTCTGGGTCCGAACATGCCGTTCAGTGGAGGTGGGCCATTTGTTTGGAGCTTGCATGTTCTCCCTGTGTCGGTGTGGTTTCCTCTGGTTTGGTCAACTGGCTACTCCAAATTGCCCATAGGTGTGAATGCAAGTGTGCATGGTTGGTCAGTCACTTTGTGTTAGCCCCGTGATATACCGGGGCCCTGTCTAGGTGTAACCCGTCTCTTGCCCAACCTGTCCCAAAGAGAAGTGTGAATAAAGATGCACAAGAATAAATGTGCAATATTTATTTAAAAAAAAAGTTAGAGAGGGTTTTTTTCTGCACTTGCATTTCCTTTAATTAAATTGTCAGATTGGTAATATTTACACAAACAATAACTTTGAAAACCACCACTGCCATTACAAAACCATGGAAAGTTCCTGATTGCAGGTTTGGCCCTTGTTTCCCAGACCTCCTCAACAAGCAAACACTAACCCTAATTAACTGGTTGATCTGAGCAGCTTCTGTAACACACACACACACACACACCACTTATTCCAGGCTGATGACTTGCTGAACACGTGACCGTGTCTATCCAGGGATTCACCCTTACAGAGGATACCAGCCATAAAACCGCCTTCTTGTGATGGGGCTGACACAAAGTTGTGTTATATGTCTGAGAAAGGCCTTGCAAAGAATTCCCAGAGGAGAAAGAAGAGGGTGGGAAGAAAAAAAGAAAGGGGACAGGGTGCATCACTGCGGAGAAGCAGAGGCAGAGGCAGAGAGAGAGAGAGAGAGAGAGAGAGAAAACGGGCGAGCAGGGCACCAAATAAATAAGAAAAATCGAAATCCCAAGAGAAAATTCTGCGTACCAAGACGGAGAGTCAGAGCACAAGAGAAATGGAAAAAAGCTTCGGGACAAAGCTAAGTTTAGGGTGACTGAAGTGCCCACTGAATAGCTGAGAATCCAAAAAAAAAAACACCCCAACATCACACAATCCAGGGTAGCTGCACGGACAATATCAACTAGGCACTCGGTTTTGGAAAAACTGTTTGTAGGTTGGGAAAGCAAGGCAAAGTTCAGACTGTTAGCTGTCTCTTTGTATGGCCACACACACACACACACACACACACAAAGCCTCCAATAAGCTGGCATGCCTGTGCTAAATTGCCCTCATCCCTGAGGACTGACTGCACTAGACAGGGCAGTGCACCAACACAAAAACCACAAACTTTAGAGTTAGAGCCCATATCAGCAATCAATGACAGCTGCTTACAGGAACATGTCTGTGCCACATGAAAACAAATCTCAAAGGGGGAACGGTATCAGATAAGCATCAGCGGCCCCGAGTAGCTCATTTTAAGGATTCTTGAAGAATTACCCCCTATTTAGCAAAAATGCCTTGGCAGATTCGTTACATTTTATACCACAGTATGGGTCAAATCTCAGACATCACAAGGTGATTAATTAGGTGCATTGCAGTCTGTAATGCAAACCACAGATTTATACAGTATTAATACACTTGCTGGGATACGTTATAGTAACAGATTATTCACATGGTGGAAGTGAAGAAACGAATAAAAACGTAAAAGTTTAACAAAAAACGTTTTCTGTAATGAAAGTCTCTCCCTTTAATGCTATGGGAAAGTGTCCAGACTCGAAGACTTTGTTTTCTGGGTTCTCTTTGCCTCATTAACTTCATGCAAGACTGTTCATAGCTGCTTGTGGTAACAGAAGCCAGTTAGCTTCGTAAACTTTCCACAGCATAAAAGTGACAAACAGATAAAAGGTACGAATATCGCTCTTTGATAATTAAAAATAATTGATGGTCATGAAATTTCTACACCACAAGAGGAAGAAAACGAGTGCTGTTATAGACAAAATCAACTCTGAGGTGTTGATATGTAGGGTTGGGTAGTGAACCAGGTAGTTTTTGGGATACTCACAGAATTACGTTGGGACTACCAAGTACCGACTGATGGTAAATCAATCGGTGCCAAAATTTTTGTACCTGCAAGCACGTCTAGGTGAGAGTAAAAGTATATGTTGGAGAAAGACAAAGAGTGAAACCATGTGACATCACCCCTCCAACGCTTTGAAGCTCAACACAGTCCACAGACAGGACCGTCAGCATGCTCATGCTCACGCTATGCCCTGGTGACAGATTGCGACAGGCTGGAGGTTGCAGATATGGTTTTGGGCGGGGAAAGGAAGTTAGAGAAGGGTTTTATTTTGTGTGGCAAGTAAAATGTTCTAAATAAATCAGAAAATGTTGAACTTCAGTAGGTTGAACTTACATTTCTCAACATTATAACAATGTGTCATTGCAGAGAGATTAAAGTATTGGGTGGGCAATGTTGGGTACCGGTATTGGCACAACAGTACCCAACCCTATTTATGTTGCATTGGGACACATCACACCCACTCAGTCATTGAGTATTTTCCTAGAACAGTATGCTCTGTTGTGCATCATCCCCAATATAACATACAAGAGTGGAAGCAAACAGTTTAAGGCTTGTCTATCCATTTTTCCCCCCTCCTTCTCCTTTATAAAAAAATAAAAAAAGATAAAAAAAAAAAAAGTTATGTAAATACATTGTCGAATAGATAATACGATAGCATAATGAGCATTTTCAGGTCTCACAGCTACCGTACAACAAAATGCACGCACATAAATGACAAGAGCTCCGCTGAATTTTAAAAATGAATAAAGGCGGCACAAAGGAAAGCCTGAATCCATGCCAATCAGCAACATCCGCTTTCACGCATCGTTAACAACCGAATGTCTCTGGAGCTGAAGTGCTGCACTGAAACTTCAGTGTTCGGTTCTATTCAGCATTCGCACAGAGATGCAGGCAGAAATAGAAGCGCAGTGCCCTGTGGGATGACCTATCTGCAGCATGGCATTTCCTGTTGGCCACTTTAAATGATATTGTTCTGCATGGAGAGAATTACAGCGGGAACGGTTCAACAAAACGCTCGCTGCTTGTGCTACCATTTGGTTACTTGAGTTTTACCTTACTTAAATGTGATGCACTGAATATCTGGGTGTTCCCTGAGAATGCTGGACAAATAAAAGCAGACCCAAATTGGATAGGTCCCCTCAGCTAAAGATCTACGTAAAATGACCCGTAATGATGATGCATGGTTTGAAACAAAGTGCATGGTTGCATGGTGCATTTCAGGGTGATGTTACTTTATTACCAGATTTATTATTCTCTTGTGAAAATACATCATTACGAATAGTAGCCTTACAGCTCCAGAATTACCAGTTCAATCCCGAGCTCGAGTTGCCCTCAGTGTGCAGTTTTGTCTCTCCATGTCTATGCGGGTTTCCTCGGTGTTCTCTGGTGTCCTCCCACCTCCCAAAAAAATGGTCTGGAGATTATTCATCCACTGTGAGTGTGACCAGAATAAAGTGTTTACTCAAGATGAATAAAAGAATTAATACAATTCTTATGTACATGGTGCGTCAGGTTTGGTCATCGCTGAACTAGCTACATATTGCACATTTTTAAAAAAGAGATGCTCCAACTAGTCAGTCAATAAACCACAACAGTAAAAGAAAGTAAAGTCCTGCTTGTGTTTACATTTCCTGTGACTCACAGGAAATGAACGCAGGGTCACAAAGGAGTCTAGAGACCGGCATTCTCAGCTCCTCTAACTGGTGCAAACAGACACTCGCTCTTATTCATACACCAGAACAAAAACAACTGTATTTAATAAAAGGGAAATGAGCGTCACTACTTCCCTGTGTGGACGTGTTCCCAAAAAGTCCCTAAAAAAAACAGTCACATTCAGTGAAACACATTTTTACTGGGAATAGGATGCTGAATCAGCAGGTTATAACGGGAGGTGACAGGCAGAAAAATACAGAAATACAGCTTTCCAGAACAGGAATGTTTCTTCTTTCTCACCACACACAGACACAGAGTATAGCATTAACTAAGCCACAGTGTCCTTGAAGCCAAGCCCTGATGTCTATAATCTATCCCAAAAATATGTGCGGCCTCTAACACCACGTGTCCGTTTCCAACAATTCAGAATCTAGGGATGAGAAAAAGAGGATTGCCAGTTTTTATTTGGATTGGCTAAATATAAAGTCAACTGAATGCCATAACGCGTTCTAGAACAATGATCACTGGACCTCATGGTCACCACACATTCTAGAATGATGGTCACTTAACCTCCTAGTAACAGCATTTTCCAGGATGACAATGATCACATGATCTCCTAGTAGCAGTATGTTCTAGAATGACGATCACCTGACCTCATTGTCACAGCATGTTCTAGATTGATAACCTAACCACCCGGTCACAGCATGATCTAGAAGGATGATCACCTAGCATTCAGGTCACAGCATGTTCTAGAATGATAATTACATTTTTTTCATAGCATGTTCTAGAAAGATGATCAACGGACTATTCCAGAATGACGGTCACCTGCCACCTAGTCACAGCATACACACTGTTATGAGAATAACCCAACTAACCATCTGGTCACGGTGTGATCCAGAATGAGAATATCTTGACCTCCTGGTCACAACATGTTCCAGTATGATGGTCACCTGACTTCCAGGTTACAGTGTGCTCCAGAATGACGAGGACGTAAAGAGGAAAAGTCTGAGGAAAAGCTGAACACAAAGCCGACTGTGAGCAGGAGTAAGGACTATATGACGGAAACACCAACGAAAACACTACTCTACCAAATGCCAAAAACAGCATGACTCATGTCCTATTTCTACATATAGAACTATGACATACAGCTATAAGAATGTTTTCCACAGACTTTCCCTCAGAAACATTTCAGGAGCTATGGTAGGCCATTAAAAGCTGGTTTCATGGGCAGATCTTCTGATGGATGGAAATGAAAGCATGTCTATCAAAAGCATCAATTGGCTACAAGCATAAAGGTGCATACAGAAGTGATTAATGCTTTACAGTTCGGAAGCGCCATGCAGACACGACGTTCGATCTAAACCCAAATTGAAACCTCCTAGAGAGATTTACAGTCACTGTACCACAAAAACTAAAATGGCTTGCATGCTATTGATAAACATCTAGGACTCAATTACTTGAACGTCCCTCTCTTACCCCTCCCTTTTCAACAATGCATCAAAGTGTACGGTGGCTGTCAGGTACCCGTAGCTCATTTCCAAGTGCTTACATTCACGCTCCCCCCCCCCAAAAGCTAAAAAATAAGGATGATCCTCAATTTTTTAAACTTGGGTTCTCGAACTTGTCAGCACCAGCAAATACGATTCCTCTTATTTTATGTCGTTCCGGTGCTTCCTTCAGGATTCACTCTCAAGAGTTTTGTCTGTTCTGTGCTACCGTAGTACCACGACGTGGCAGCTCCGTGGCGGTGGACCCACTCCTTGTGTAGATACAAAGGGCTCATTTGAAGCTACAGATAACTATACACAAAGGAAAACATACTTATGAATTCCTTAAAGATTTTATGGAATATATACACTCCCCTGCTGCTAATAAATACCCTCAGAATCCTACATAGTGGACCCCTTAATATTGGTCCCTGTAATGCACTGTGTACCAGTGACACATTTTCAGTCATCTTCAGTAAACACTTTGTTCTGGTCAGAGTGGATCCCATGCCTATCCCAGGAATACTGCGAGTGAAGTGGGGTTTACTCCCAGATAGGATGCCAGTCCATCACAGGACGCCATCCACACGCCATCCAGTCAATAGCATGGTCAAACAGGAGACCCTGGAGCTATGAGGAGGCAATGATACCTGGTGTGTCACTGTGACACCTGTGCATATTACAAATGCACATATGCTGTATACTTGTTTTAAGGCAGCAAGTTCTAGATCAGGGATAGGGACTAAGCATATGTTTACAAATGCAACAATTGCAAAAATTCCTACATAGTAATGTAATAGCGTCAAACAGTACAATAGCATACCATGTATGATGCATCACCATGTGACCATGGAATCCAGGAAAAAAAAGGAGTTGCCATAATAAGCATTTGAAAGGGAGCAGCAAACACGAAGGCGTCACTTTATAGCTTACTATAAATAAAGCAATAATAATCACAGTGAAGCAGTAGGCCTGGTGCTGAGGCACATGTCTGAAAGGTGAACCAATTCCTCGCGTCTGGTATGTGGGAGGAATATCTATCCTGCTGAAGTTAAAACAAAAGGGTTGGTGAACTGGTCCATCTAGTTAAGGTATGCACTTTTCAATGCAGTAGGCGAGGGTGGGGAAGAGCGTTGGCTCCAGGAACGATTCATAAACAAAACCACCCACAGAAACCACTAGCTTATAAAGCTAGTTACAGCACTTACCTTCACTGAACAACCACAATGATCAAATCACAGATATTAAAGAAAAATTGTTAGCACCCTATCGTCCACAATTTTATCGGCGTTTTTTTGTACAAAATTATGGTTCCACGTGATTACTCTGGTTATATATAAATCTCAATACTAGTCACAATTCAGGCAGGCAGTGTGGTATTCTTTGATTATTTGATGATTAGATGTTGTTTGTTTAATGATTCTAGCACTGTAATTTATTCAAAATGCAATGTCGCAGTACTGCTCTAATGAGTCCTATGAATAGACAAGATCAAGTGGGGGGGGGGGGGGGGGGAACACTGCACAAGATGGTGCATGTTATAATCTAATCTAATGTGCTATTTCGAATGTAGCTGTGAAGACTAACATACATAGCACCTGTGATAACCATCGTGCACATGGCAAACAATCAGTGTTCGATACGTTTACCCACAAGAGAAACCAAGTCATTTTATACACTCTAGCACCCTGACCATCCTTTTTCCAAACTATGTGTCTGTCTGCTTGGGGTTCTAAGCAACCAACAGACAGCGAAGACTATTAATATCCACACCCGTAAAAGACAGACTATTTACAATACTTTAGAGATTACAGATCAAGGCTGTGTCGTGGAACAAGACACCAAACGCACCTGTCATACTGGTAACTAAAAAAAGATATGGATTAAATATTTCAACCTCTCAGAGCTCAGGGATAAAAAAGCACAATGCTTATATCTGAACTCCTAAAACTGTGCATTTTGTCAGCATAAGTCTCAACGTGTCCTAGCAAAAAAACACATTCAAAACAAAAACACTCCAGCACACACCTACAAACCAGTGTCACCCTCGCACATGGAGCACCAGAAGGAACCTGCAAACAGTGACACATTTAACACTGAAATGTCAGCCAACCCTCATCGTCCATCATGACTCCTTATGGGATACCATGGAGGAGACCATGACTACAAAACAAGCACCAAATACCAAGATGGCTATATTAGAAAACAACTTCATAGAAATGTGCAACTTCATTACCTGCAAATTCTGTATACTTTTAAGTAGACAGGATTTTAGTACCTTTAGCAGAGCTAAATCTTTACAGCTTTTCCAGTACTACCCAAGAACTCCTCTGAAAGGGCGTCTTATCCACTAATTAAGCAAAACACAGGTTATCTTTTCCTACTGGGAAGAAAATGCTTCCTAAAGACAAGCAGTCAGTTCCTGTCTCCCTACATCCTCCCAAATTTGGTTATTTGCCATGTTCCACCCACTAGCTAATTCTACCCAATCATATAACAGCTACTAACCAGGGAAGATGAAGGCCTTAACGTGCTTCCAACATTCATGACGCTAGCCTTGAACTGCTGCTCATGCTGCGTCACAGGGCATTGGAACTCATTTGCCAAAAGGCACCACCGACCCTCTATATACGCAAGCTCACAGACGACCCTGATTGGCTCATGCTGCCTTGACTGACAGGGGAAAGAAAGTATGCGGTCTGTGGAATCCAGAAAACATGGCTATTTTTGCTCTATTGACTTCTTGACAAGAGATGGCAACATCAGAATTCAAACTCGTGATCACCTGACGATAGGGCGAACACTTATGTGACAGCAATCAGGGGCAAAAACGGGTTTTTAGGCCATTTTGGTATTCACCAAGCGTGTATTTAAAAAAAAAAAACAAAAAAAAAAAAACCCCCAACAACCTGCCTGGTGCTCAGATATTTCAATTTGCACAGTTCAAATTACAAAGCAAAAATGAAATGTCACAAACATGCAAGAGTAAATCTCATCAGGATACAATCTAGTTATAGAACACATAAAACATTTAGGTGTAAACAGGGTCACAGTCATTCATTTGTTCTCAGTAAGCACTTGATCCTGGTCAGCTCACAATGGATCCAGGGCCTAATCCCAGGAAAGAATACAACATGTTTGTGCCACCTAGTCGTGACATGTACACCATTATCTTTGTACTACACTCAGCACAAATTCGACCATTTACCAACGACTGTGATCACAACACCAGCCCATGAGATGCTAAGTGCAGCTGATGAAGTCAGGATTTGAAGTGTAATGTGAGAGTAAAACCAAAAAAGGGATTTCATATAAATATATTTTTGACCAAGGTCCCTGGGGGGGAAGTCCTTGAATAGAAAACTCTTTACTCCAGTGGAAAGACATTGATTTTTTTTTTTTTTTTTTGCTGTCTCAGCACTGCCTGAGAAGTTCATCCAAAAAAATCCTGGCCAGACTTTTTTTCCCCCCCCCATGGCTTTTTCTTTCAGCAGATGGCACAGAAGTTAGAAAAGAAGACATTCTTACCCAAGATGGAGTGGACACGTACTGATAGCTGGGTTCGAAGGATCAAAATGGGTTTTTTGCCAATGCTGCAAACAAAGACAGAAATGGTACAGGATGAGCAGGCTGTCATTTGTGGGTCATTTGGTAGCCAAAATACTTTACAGACGAGCATTGGGACACTGCTTATGTCAGCACAGCAATATCGAGGCGTCTCCAATACACTCAAACCTACAGCAGACGTTTTAAAAGGAGCATTGATGTAGACAACGGATGATGTGAAAGCAGTACATGATGACAATCCCATGCACGCATTCAGTGAAGGTGGCCAGCATGGATGGGTATTAGGATTTGGAAAGTCAGACTCAGGAGAATCATGGGACAGACATGGAAACTATGCTGCGTGAGGGTCAGCTACTAAAACCAGAGCAGTTAATAGCTTGGAATTTCTTAGATCCTAAATGTAACTGGTATCACTCACACACACACACACACACACACACACACACACACACTAAGAATACAGAGAAAATTACAGTCTTGTTTTCAGTATGTTATTTCAAATGACGCTTTTCAGGACTGGCTCTCCTTACACAACGTGGAACCTGATTGAGTTCCAGCTGTGACCACATGCTTACTGGGGTGAATGAATGAGAAAACACACACACACACACACACACACACACACACACACACACACACACACACACACACA
>JAQMCW010000023.1:5423656-5437320 GCA_030068335.1 Chrysichthys cranchii
GTCTTGTATTTTTCAATAATACTTTGCACTGTAGCCACTGGAACTTGAAAAGATTTAGATATGGCCTTAGAGCCCTTACTTGATTTGTGAGAAGCCACAATGCGAAGCCGAAGATCCTCAGACAGCTCCTTTGTCTTACCCATGACTGTCCACAAACCAACTGCAGAGAGCTGTTGAGTTGATGAAAACACCTGTTCTCAATGAATCAGGGGAATTAGGATGATTTAGAACAACTTGGACTATTTGGAATGGTATAGAAGTTTGGATTTTCCCATAGACTGGGACAGTTTGGAAAGGGTATGAATAATTTTGGACATGTCACTTTTTGTTTAAATGTAAATAAAAGCTGAGAAATATTTTTTTCCACAAGGATGCCTCTTGTACATTGTGTTATTGTGTTTTGGGAGAAGCCTGTGTCATTTCCGGTCAAAAAAACCTTGCTGGTTGAATAAAAGTGACTTTAAGTCAAAATTTGCCAGGGGTATGAATAATTTTGGGCTTGACTGTATGTACTAATGTAAATATATTTATGAAGATTATATTCAACTTCTGTTAATCGATCCCCCTAAATCCTACAGAGTGGTCCTTTAAAAAACATTTTTTCATTTTCAGGTCCCTAGAGCCAGGACAATTTCCTTAGCTGTCTTCTTGTGAATGCAGAACTGTTCAAAGCTCAATGCTGGCAAGATTAATTATAATCTGGTGCTAATTACAGATCACAGTCACAGAGTTAGTTTTAAAGTGTACTATAGGCTAATCAGATTGGATCACTTCAGGTTAATATGGTTTTATTATTCTTCTATGTCAACTAATATTGTACTGTTTTATTTGTTTTAAAAGTACAGGAATTCTTATACAATAAATGAAATTCCCAATTTGATTTTAAATTCTTCAAAGTCCCTCAGTTTCAGATTAATATTTCTTATGTATGTATTAAGCTATTATCTTTTCTTGCTTTTAATTGACTAGAAACATTTAGATCATAAATATAATGCACCCTAATGCAACAGAGAGTCCCATTTAAATAATATGTGCATTTACAGGTTAGCTAAAACTACAAAAATGCATAAGTGTAACATAATATTGTTCTGGAATTGTTGCTGAGCTTGTATGTACTTGAGATTTATGGTATATACCTTACTCTTTTTGAAAAATACTGCTTTTACACTTGACTAATCTGTAAATGTATTACCATATGCATTACATGAATGTAATACAATAAAAACAATATGCATTTATCTGTACTATTAAATGTCATTAGAAAAGAGTTGACTGCTTTAAGTATATGCTATTTGTCGAAATCAATGCCAATTTCATTGTTCTTTTATGTAGTTTAGGTTTTATAATCAAGAAAATAACACACTATTGAGTTAACCTCGTAAAAACATCACTGTGTTCATTCTTTGAACTGTTTTGTGTTAAATCTGAAATAGGTTAAATTAACTTTGTTCAAAAGGATCCATATTTTTAAAAAAAAAAACAAAAAAACAAAACACACATTTGTATAATAGCACCAATGAAATCTTCATGAATGTACATCTAAACATGTATAAATTAATTATGAATGATTGTGTTATGCATAGCGATTGTTATGTTGTGCAGAAAACTGCAGGAAATGTCATGTTTCTCAAATAAATATCACAGCAATAAATATATACATTTGTACAATATCTAATATTTATAGAATACATGCATTTCTCAAAACATTAAATAAATTGAGATCACAAGGAATTATAGTGAAATATTTGGAGGGTGGTAAAGGAAAGTGTGTAATGATTAGGCTGTGTGCACATAGGGAAACTACTCTGTCACTGGCAAAAAAAAAAGGGGGAATTACTACATTCAAACACATAAATTTGCTGACATTGATTGCTTTAAGCAAGCCTCACATTTGTTATAAAAAACCTTACACATTTCTGAATATATTTAATCATCTTTTTTAATCATCTTCGAACACCTTTCGTGCACTTTCTTGCACAAACGTCATCATCTGAGGAAATGGTAAGCTGTGAGCAGACAGAGTAATTTTATGCTATGAATAAGTCTGTTATGCAATATCAAAATGTGGTTTTCAAAGTGGTTTTGTAAAACCATAGGGTAAATATTAATATATCTTATTATTTGGATGAACAGGTATTAATGAAATATTCAGCATGTCTGGAAGTTTCCATTCTCTCCAAGAGGGGGCGCCAAAACATTGGTCACGACGACTGAGCATAAAATATACTGTACACCCTTTACATATCTGTAACTGTGCAGTTAAAGAGAGTTCATAATTTCGATGGTAGCTATTTATCATACAAAAATGCTAATCTGAACATATAGGATTTTCTAAGGAGTTTCAGGTTTCCTGTTTTTCTTCCCAGGTAACTTATACAGCCTTATATTGTATCGATTGCGAGTCAATCGACTCTTTTGATTCGACTCCATTTGAGCCGAGTGTTGAAGCCAACTCGCATATATGAGCTCCTTTGCAGACGTGTAGTCTTTGTAAGGATCACGACATCGTAGAAAATCATTCGACGTAGGAACTGAAATGGCAATACGATGTTTCGGAGGCAAAAGAGTCGACTCCTATTAGCAGCCGAGCCAAATGATCTGACTCATTGATTCCCATCACTTTGCTATCCACAAAGGAAGCTTCCTGGTCATTTCCTGGGATCAGTACTAGGTTTCGTGTCGTTTTTTTTTTTTTTTTTTTTACACAAGATTGTTTATCAACACACCGCAGCAGCCAGAATCGTGATATTATCCCTATTTATGATCTTTTTCTCTGGAGCTGTATTACCCCATTACATCACCTGGGCTAATGAACACTTCCTTCCTGCAGTGGGAATGGATCTGTCCTGTCTAGCATTCCATAGCATTCCACAACTGTTAAAAGAATTGTGATAGCAGACATTTCATATTGCACCTTAGCTGGAGGCTAGATCTTTACATTGAAATTGGGAGTCTTTAAAGCCTGAACCCAAACCTTGTTTGTTTCTTCCCACCACAGCCCTACTTCCCTAGTTGGGAATTTTCCAGCTCTGGACAATGGGTTAATGTTGATACCCTACAACACCTTTTCATAAGTTTTTCTGATCTGGTTATGATTGTGTCACCACAACCCTTAATGACACCATTTCTGCTTTAGACTCAAAAACAGTGTCATGCAGCATCTTTATGCAATCTTTATTGCTTTAGCTAAGAATTCTGACACTGATGATTATTTTATTATTCTTGGAAGACTGGTCAGCACTGGAGTATCTGATTTCTCACTGGTTATGGTTCTCAGATACAGATAGGGAGCGCCATGTTAAATCAGAACAAATTTTCTCTCTGACCTTCTTTGTACCTCAGGGCTCAATCCTAGGGCCGTGTTTTTTTCTATTTATATATAAATGACATTGTGTCTTCCATTGCAGACTCATCTATTCACCTTTATAGTGATGACACAGACCTTTATGTACTGTCCTAATTAAAGTACAAATTAAAAAAAAAAAAAAAGTGACTGAAACAAGGGTCGGCAATTTCACTGGAAATTTCCCCGAGTAAAAATGACTCAAATTGAAGATTTTATTCTATGCAGATCACATCTGGTCCCTCTCTGAAAAGACTAAACTTTTCTGCAATCTAATCCTCGAACACGTTTTACTCTGTACACTCAAAATAGAGCAAAAGCATCACGACCACCACCATCACCACCACCACCAACAACAACAGCAACATCAATAATAATACGAATAATAATGATAATAATAATAATAGTTCCATGTGTTATTTCATAGCTTTTGTCTTCTGTATGGTTCTACAATGTAGAAAATAATTAAAATATAGAAAACCTATGAATTAGTAGGTGTGTCTAAACATGTGACTTGTTCTGTATATTTAACCCATCACTGTGCAGCTGTCAGTGGATTTGTAACTTCCTCGCTCACAATGCTAAACAAACAGTGTGATTAATCATGTGAGTGGAACTGTGAGTGGGAATTTAAAGTAACACCAATAGACACCAAAACTTAACAGAATTTTTTTTTCATATTAATTGTCTGAGCTATAAAGTCTAAACCAACAAAAAAAAGTGAATTGTATGGCTGAGAATAAACTTATAAAATGGCTTTATAAATAAACAAAAAAAAAATGGCTTGTGTATTTCAAGTCTTCCTTTTTGGCTTGGCCACGAGGTGGCTTACTTGTGTGAGAAACCTGATCCAGTGAATTGGAACAGTTCCACTACATGGGATGCCAGATTTCCTGGATAAAATGAATTTTGTTAGAAAATCTTGAACAAAACTTGAAGTAACTGCAGTGCTAGTTGGTTAACTTGGTGACTCATGGATACCTAATAACTAGTGTCACGAACGATCCAAAGTTGTGTATTGAGAACTTGTTACATTTCTTACATTTGTTACAACAATAGTTACATTGTGACATTTCCATTATGCTGCCTATAATATGATATTTATTGCAAAAGCTGAACTTGGTTATTGGTATTGCAAAATGTTTTGACATGTACAAACATCAATTTACCATGGTCCTAGAATCCACAAGAATCCTTCTTTGGATAATCACAGGCTCTTCTTTCTGAACTGTTTATACTGTTGTTTCCCATCTGGGTTTTTAAAGTGTTATCTTATTTTATCTACTTAAACCTTGCTATGGTAGTGAAACTATCTAGTTTACAGACAAGCTTCTACACAACCTTTTAGGTTTTCCGTGCAGGAACAAACCGAAGCAACATTTTGGGTTCTGGAATAAAAAAAAGGAAAGTTCCATGGTAGCAATAATATTAATAGATGCATGGGGATTGCTTCCTCAGGTGATTTTTTTTCAGTATTCATCTGTCCAGATTAGGTGAGCCTGTGCCCACTATAGACCCAAATTCCTGTTCATGGCTGACATGAGTGGGACCGTTTGCTATTGTAGGCAATCAGCCTCAAGGGTTGATGTATTGTGCATTCTGATATACTTTTCTGCTCAAAGTTGTTGTAAAGAGCAGTTATTTGAGCTAATGTTGCCTTCCTGTCAGCTTAAACCATATTTTTCTGACTTGGCTCATCAGTAAAAATGTTCCCACCCACAGAATCGACGCTGACTGGGTTTTGTTTTTCTCACCCTTGTGTGTAAACTCTAGAGACTCAAAATCCCAGGAGATCAACAGTTTCTGAAATACTCATATCAGGTTATTGTCTGGCATCAATAACCATGCCACTGTCAAAGTTTTTAAAATCATATATCCCCCCCCGCTTCCCGCCAAATTCCAATGTTTGATGTAAACATTAACCGAAGCTCTTGACCTGATCTTTATGCGTTGTGAGCCACATGACTGGCTGATTGGATAATCACCCGAACAAGCAGGGATACAGGCGTTCCTATTTAAGTGGCTGGTGACTGTGTATGTGTATATATAAACATTTGAGTTGTGTAGGAACTTTTGACAAGCTCAGCTCAGTGCAGACTCACCCAGTAACTGACCATGGAAAGTGTTCATTCTAACCCTGAATCAGTAGCCTACATTTGTCCTCATTATTCCCTGGTTACAGAAGGCGTATAGGATAGGGTTAATATGCTCCATGCTACAGATGAACAAAACAGTTTCTGTGAGTCATACTGACATGACTTATGCAATGCACATATAGAAAGAGGAACCTTTTTGGAGCCCTGGAGCCACAGAGTTAACAGTACCACATCGTGGGATGAGAATACATGCCACTGTGTGAATGTGTGTTTGCTGTGGTTGTCAGTCGCATACACAGCATGTTGTGTAGAAGATATCTAAAATGAGTCTAACTCATTCGTCAAAAGTGTTATCAGATGCACACAATTCAGCTTGTACCCTGGATTCCAAACAGTCCAACTTTTAATATCGAAGCACTCATTTTTTTAAAGCAGTGAAAAAAAATTATGTCTTTATTCTTTACTTTAAGGCAAGCTATATATTAATGATAAAATTCTAACAAGCTAACAATGGTCCACGACAATGGTCCATTTACTGCAAGCATGCACATGAGAATGAAGATCATCATAAAACAAGTAATAACACTGATACAATTACAGTATATGGTGGATATAATCTTTAAAATATCCATCTGCCCATCTATCCATCCGTCCTTCCATCCATTTTCCAAACCACTTAACTATTGCAGGTTACAGGGGAAGCTGGAGCCAATCTCAGCTGGCTTTGGGCAAGAGGCAGGGTACGCCCTGGACAATCGTCAGGCAATCACAAGACAGACAGCTACTCACACAAACTTTCACACCTAATGGCAAGTTAGAGTAGCCAGTTGAACTAATCCTCGTGTCTTTGGATTGCAGGAGGAAACCAGGGCCCTGGAAGAAATCTAAGCAGGCACTGGGAGAACATGCAAACTGTAAATAAATGTGGTTGACCACTGATAATTATTATTACGGTAAAAACAAATGATTATTTTTAATTCCCTATTCTTTGTTTGAATAATAAATTAAAATTCAATTCAACCTACTGTATGTTTTTAATCATTTTTAAACTACTGCACCCAATTGACTCAGCTGTGATTTAATAAATATGTACATTTTCACCAAATTGTCCGAAACAATTTTGAAAAGGAGCCAAGTTTATGCCATTAGGATGGTCAAGGTATAATTTATAATGGTCATGTATAATTTATGACGATATGCCGGTTCAGGCCATTCTTTAGGCCTGCTCCATTGACATTTGTCAAGTGGATTTAAGGTATATCATTAGTTATTAATACTCTTTCTACACTGTAAAAAAATAATGTACATTTTTACAGTATTTAAATGGAAGCTTGCGTTGCCAATAAAGAACTGTAAAATTAATAGTAAACAACCGCAAAACACTTATAGTAAAGTACTGGAATATCGTCTTCGTCCGCTTAATCCTGTACAGGGTCGGGGGGGGAAGCTGGTGCCAATCCCAGCTGACATCGGGCGAGAGGCGGGACACACCCTGGGCAGGTCGCCAATCCACCGCAGGGCAACACACAGAGACAGACAACTATTCACACCTATGGGCAATTTAGAGCAGCCAATTAACCGAATCCTCACTGGGCATGTCTTTGGACTGTGGGAGGAAACCGGAGTACCCGGAGGAAACCCACACAAACATGCATGCAAACTCCACACAGAAAGGCACCTGTGCCAAACCTGGGGCTCGAACCCAGGACCTTCTCGCTGTGAGGCAACAGTGCTAACGACTCAGCCACTGTGCCACCCATACGGGAATATCTTAATGTTATAAATCAATAAACAACTTGTAAGTCAGCACAGCTCACTTGGCTGATGCAGGATACAGTTGAGCTGAAGGTTAAGGGTTTTGCCATTAAAGAAAGTTCCGAGATTAGACCCTCCAACCTTCTGAACTGTATTCAACACCTTAACCATTGAGCCTCTCCAATAACACTAACAAGCTTGCACTGATTCATCTACTTCTAACGCTGACTTAACTCCACTGGGAGATTGTGTTGTATCAATGGGAAGGGCTGAAGCTAGTTGTGGTGGCTCAGTGTTTAAGACATTATGCTGCAGGTAACCTGATCATGTGTTCAAATCCTGGCACTGCCAGGCTACTCTGATTGGATCCTTGAATAAGATTCTTCAGCTCAGTTGTATTGTGCATTGAGAAGATGCACTGTGTCATTTTAAACTATCTAAGATAGACAGTACTTTACTGTAAATATGTTTTACAGTTGCTTACTGTAAATTTTACAGTACTTTACTAGCGACCCACGCTGCCAAGCGTAAACATCTACGGTAATTTTTTACAGTGTAGGCTGGGCATGAAGCTTGAATGCAGCAAGAAGAGATAAAATGCCCTGGAGGGTACCATGTTGGAATATATTCATACACTAATTCATAGTTCAGGGGAATTTAGCTTAGTTATACCAAATTATGTTTTTGCAAGGTGGGAGGAAACCAGAGAACCACAAGAAAACTTACATGGACACATCATATAAAACTCCATGCAGTCAGCATCCTAAGCTTAGGATTAAAATGAGGACCTCAAGAAACACGCACTGAGGTGAGCTGGCAACTAAATTGGGTGAATCCCTGTCGGGCTCTGGATCTACAAGATATTGAGCAGGATAAAATTGTTGACGAAGATGAATGAAGAAACGAATCAGGATAGCATATAATACAGAATAGTTTAAAAAGGAAATATAGCTAGATAGCTTGCTACGTATAGATCTGTGACCTACATAGATGATTAAATACCCATAGCTGGGTGAATAACACTTTTAGTGTTTTACAGGCTAGGAATATCATATTTCTCTTTCTATTGACATTTTTACTATGTGCTACAAACATCTACGGACAGACGACGGTCGTCATCCTTTCTTTTTGTTATCCTTAGTATATGTAATTCTCACCTTACATGCATTTACCAGTACTGATGGTGTCACAACAACACTGGATTATGATAAGATCCTGAAATGAAAGTATGAGAAAAGACTTGAACAATGCAGCCTTCTTCTTTTCTGGTCTGGTTGTCTGTTGGAGCAGATGTGACCACTTATACTGGACCATTACAGGAAGTAATGGGCCTTACAGGAAGTGTGCTTTGTTATAGATAAAAACACACATAGCCATGCTTAGGTCAACCTCCCATTCCACAACAAGTAGTTTCACACATGCATGCTGACATGGGCGATGACACACGTTTGATGTGGCTGATGGTAAAAACACAAGCCGCAGAGATAAGTTTCTGAAAAGAACACCACAAAAGAAAATGCAGCTTGAATGCAACAGGTACAGTTGTTGGAAATTTACACCTTGAGTTTTTATCTCGCCTTTCTGAACAGCGGGGAGATTTATGGTGCTTTCTGGACATTTATGACGGATACTGTATTGTATTTAGAGTTGTATTTCCCCATGACCTGCTAAGCCCAAAATAATACAGCTGCTATGTTGCTAGCTATAAACTACAAAAGCATTTTACTGTCAGCTTAATTACAGTATACTGTATTACACTGGAATTATACAGAAACTGATTACGTAGAGATGAAAAATCTATCAACGCTCATTTATACATTAACTAATGATATTTTTGTTTAATATTTTATTTTTGTATGCGTATAATGGAGATTCCCATCATGCACTGTGGGTAATCCCTCATCTTTCACGAACAAGCCTTTTATTATAGCAAACGCAACATGGAATCAGGGGCTTCGTCATCATGATGTTCCCTTTTGTGAAGTCTGATTCACTGGAAACGAAGCAAATTCCTCATTTATGTAGGCTTTGTGAACTAAAACACCTTTCTGTGCTCCTTAGTTAATTTCTAAATATCCTTTTAATTGAGTTTGGAGGTTTGCACCCTAGCGTCGGCATTGAAACGATGAGTAAAAGCTTTTTGTTGTTTAGGTTTATATTTAATCCTTGTAAAAGTGATAATAATCTCAATGTGATTTATTTCCTGGTTAAATAAAGGTAAATAAATAAATGCACTGTGTGGATTATGTAGGTCTGGGATTTTCCTTACCTATATACAATAATGTTTGCGTGTGTGTGTGTGTGTGTGTGTGTATGTGTGTGTGTGTGTGTGTGTGTGTGTGTGTGTGTGTGTGTGTGTGTGTGTGAATTGTTATCACCGCATAAAATAGGATTAACCTCCCCTGAAATAGTTCTGCTGCTATGGATCTTTTGCGGCATGGTCACAGTTGGACAAAATGAGGAATTGGGAAAAAGAAGTGAGAAGGACTGGACGTCCCCCATCCACTCGGGTTAAGGCCAGCTCTGTGTCATTATGAAAGAGAAGGAGGCCACTAAAACCCCGTTGCACTAACAGACAGGAAACTGAGCCCACTGTGGCCAGTCCACTCACTGTCTCCAAACAAAAAGCCAACACATTCCTAACAGGTGCACTTTTTTCTCTCACTCCGAGATCTGAGAAATGTTTTGGGATCTGAGAAATCCTGTGTTCTGAGAAAAAAGGGGAAAAAAAGAGAAAAGACAATAACCAAAATCACACACACCCTTCATCTAAAATACAGCAATTTAAGACTTTAAGGAATGAAATTCTCTTTTAGGCTTCTTGTTATAATTTATTTTTTATATTTGAGGGTTTATTCCTATGGGGTTGGTTTTAATGTTTATTATTCTGCTCAGAAACAAAACTGAAATCCAGGAATCTAAAAGGAAACTGAATGCAACTGTATAACAAAATGCCTGAACATGGGAAATTCCCTAATGAATAATAAAAAAAAAAGTCAGAGGCTTTTTTCTTTCTTTCTTTTTATTGTATAAAAGATTCTCAGTGTGAATCACACTAAGGCTTTAACTTCTTTTTCATTTTTTATTTAGATTTTACCTACGGATCTACAAGAGAGAGTGAAATTAATGTAAAGTGAATGTTGCTAAAGGATCTGATAGCAGGAGCCATATTGTTTTTTTCTCAAATGTTTGACATGTTTGATAGAGTCGGGTACATTTTGTCAAGAAAGGTGACCATGTATTTTAAAAGAATGACCACATATAGATCATTTCCCATAACCTACTGCCAAACTTTTGAGATTACAGTGGTACTTCATAACTCGAACTTAATCCGTTCAGAAGGCGGGTTCGAATCCTAAAAAGTTCGAGTTCTGATCGAATTTTCCCCGTAAGAAATTAGGGGGAAAAAAAACAATTAATTGGTTCCCGGCCCCAAAAAAATTACACCTAAATATGTGGGTTTTTTTTTTAGCATTTAAACACAAAATGAACAGGATGAAACAAGAAGAGCATATACTAAACACATTGAAGCACATTTATCAAAACAGTAATTTGTAAAGTAAGAAAACAAATGTATCCAAACAATGTGTATGTCATGGATCCGTCCCCACGGCAGCAGTGCAAGCTGAGGGACTAGTGCCGCCCCTCCGCAGTGCTGCGGGCGCATGCGCGAGGATTCGCTCCAGCTGCGGGCGTCACGTGGTCTTCCGCAGGTGATCCGCATCTGGTCTAATGACTCAGACTATAATAGACTCGGTCTTGGACACTCAAATGGTGAGGCATTGATTACCGCTTTGATGTGTGAATCTGTCAAGCTGTGATCTAAGTCTGTATTCTCTTCCGGTTCTGACCTTCTCGCTTGTTATTCGGTTTATGATTATAGTCTGTACCTTTGTGGTGTTGTACGCAGTTCGGTTACCCTGCCTGTTCTTCGAATACGAGTTTGCCTGCCGTCTCATGTACCTCTGCCTGGAGCCTAAATAAAGTCTGAAAGGGATTTTACGTCTGACTCCCAGTGTATTACCTGATATTTTCAATAAAAAAAAGCGCTATCAGCAACAAATGATGCTATCACAGAGAATGCGAGGCTGAGACTGAAGCTTTATCCTTTGTTTCCGCTGAGAGACGTGCCGCGTGACTCATTTCCCCGCACGTACGAGTTATCTTAGGTCGGCGTTCACGGTTCAACTTTTGAGATTCAGATCGAGTTCAAGGTCATTTTTTTTCAATCTGGTTTGTTCGAATTTTAAGAAATTCAAGTTCTAATGAGTTCGAGTGCTGAGGTACCACTGTATTTGGTCTACTCACCACTAACAGCTTCAAACAAAACACTGTTCACTCTAGTGTTTATACCTTGCTCTGAGAAGCTCATTGTCTTGCAGTGTTTGCTTTCTTGCTCGAAACTGGTACGTGGAATCATGGAGAGCCACTCAGACAGAAACCTTTAATATTTTGAAACTTGCAGCCAGAGACGTATGCAAAAGATATCATATGATCTGTGGCTTGTAGGAAGAGTGACTCAGGCTGACTTTAAGTTGTAAACACAGACCTAAACATGATTTTTAATATTGCCTTGTTTACCAGATCAAATCATATACGTTGACTTCCACATGACGTTACCCATCAATGATCCTCCTTTTGTAAACCTTGTCTATTAATTAGTCTGTTTCCAGGCACAGTTGTTCATATCTCATAGAAATGGTTTAATGGTTCTTGAGTTGACAAAGTAGAGTTATGACAGTCATTGGTGTCAACACCAAAATGTGGACATCAATCTGGTGCAACTGCAATCTGAATACCTCATCCTTGAACAGAAGGAGCGCAACATTTCCTTTGCAATGCACCGCTGTTTCCTGTTTTCTTCTTAAACTGTGTGATCTTGGTCACCATTCTGGGTGGACTCTACTGACCATATCTGTGAGTATTTATAAGGTCGAATTATATTTGCCATTGCGATTGCCATTCCCACTCTTTACCAGTGTGGTGTACAAACAATGATCAACAGTTTCATTTAGGGAAGGGAGGATTATAATCACAATAAAATTTAGTAGCAGTAATTGTTAAAAAAGCACGATGAATGTTCTTCACTTGATGTGTTGAGAAAGCATGACACAGCTAAACTGCTAAGAGGAAACGGAGTGGCATCACAATAAAAAAAAAAAAATTGTGCAACCCATGATTAGCATGATAGTCATAGATTATTTATTTATTCGTTTATTTATTTGACTGCTTGGTTTGTTCGGGATTATATAAAAAGCTGTAAACCCCAGCTAAAAAAGAAAGAAAGAAAAAAACCCCGACTGTGCATTGCTTCTTGCGGAAATGTGCGAACATACTGATCATACAGTGAGGGTGAGGGTAAAAACTTAAGTCTAGCACTGCAAGCGTTCTGAACCTACGTTCATACGGTCAGGTTAAAAGCAGATGTGTGAATAACGCATTAAAACATACTAAGGTCCAAACTACAGTTTAAGGCACATTGAAAAAAAAGAAAGAGTCACCACTACAGTATAGGCCTTTCTTGTCTAACCTCAAACTTCTTCTGGTGATACGCATGATATTTAAAGTCTAGGACCTTCCTGCCACAAGCAAAGAGTCTATTTTCATGCTTTCAAAGACAGTTTGTGGTACAGTTTGTGGTACACTGCATTTTTCAAAAATATCAGGTTGACTGCAAATCTGCGAACCTCACAAAGGGACATTAAATCCATAACAAGAAAATTACGAGCAAATACAGGGCAAAAGATAGTTGCAAGTAAAACAGGGCTTCATATTACATTAGACATAGGCCATTTCCTAAACCAACAGGAAATGCATCACAGATACAACAATAGCAATGTAAGCAAGGTTCCTGTGTAATTAATGCAAGCTCTGTGACATGAAGACATGGCTTGCAGCAACAGAGTGATAGGAAATTAAGATTTCTTTTGTTTAATTTGTATTTAAAGCATTCATGGTAAAGTTAGAAGAAGATATTTCTGAAAGATGGATTTCCCAGAAAAAAGTTTCATCACAAAAATGTGACTGATATATGATCCGTTTGGTTTTTGAAATGCTTCGAAGGGTTTTAGCTGCTTTATCTTGGTTTGGGTTCACAGACTTCACAGTTTCACAGCGCTGTTATATTTACAAATTTTGATTGTGATCAGCATGTGTTGATTCATTTTCTATATCAGTGGCTCTGTAAGTCAAATCACAGGTTTATATTAATGTGCTCATTGTAATATGTTATCGCTTTAGTTAATTCAAAGGAACATAACCTAAGGCTACTTATAAACAGATTAATCGAACTAAAGGCTAATTAAAGGTACAACCTGAATTCCAGAAAAGTTGGGACGTTCTTTAAACTTGAATAAAATGAAAAATAAAGGACTTTCCAAATCACGTGAGCCAATATTTTATTCACAACAGAACACAGATAACATAAATGTTTAAACTGAGAAATGTTACAATTTTATGCACAAAATGAG
>JAQMCW010000023.1:5444116-5459931 GCA_030068335.1 Chrysichthys cranchii
AATTAAGGTTATTTTAATTTTATTCTATGTTTTATGGCCACACATAAACCCATAATACACTTTAAAAACATGTTTTTGAGGGCTGAACCACATTAATTGTATTTACATTCATTTCAGGGGGGAAAACTGATTCGGATCGCGGACAAATCGTTTCTCGAACAGAGTCTCGGAACGAATTAAGTCTGTGAGTTGAGGTCCCACTGTACTTAAGATGAATGACTATATGATTTCCTGAATTAACAGAATTTTATTAAAAACAAATCAGAATGGTCAAAAGGACCAAGAGGGAGCCAAACAATAGTAAAGTGTATCTTAAGTACCTTATTTTAAAATGAACAGGTCTACACAGCTAGATGGATAGATGTCAGTCACATACTTGTAAGAGAAATAACATTTCAGAGCCATGGGAATTCCCTGAGCAGAATATTAGCAAAATATTTGCTTTAACAGAGAAAACTCCATCTCCTTTTTATGAAATAACATGAAAAACCAACTCACACTTGCAGATTTTTAAGAATTTACAAGAAGTCATATGAAAGGATAAGGTTAAGGTTACGGTTACGATTACGCTTAAGGTTAGGTGGATTGTTGGTGTTTATGCCATTTCTTACAACTCCATCCATTTGCAATTAAAGAAAATCATATCATTTTGAAATAAAAAGTAAAATTAATTGTAAATTGTTTTGTTTCTGGAAGACACATTCAACTTAACCTTGCTTTTATGTGCCATAAACTACTTTACAGCATCTGGAAAAGATTTACAGCACTGAAAATATTCAGAAAATTTAAAAATACGGCAGATGTGCTTATTCTGCTTTAAAAAGTATTGGGTAATACCAAAGCCAACTGAGGTTTAGTCATCTTTACACAGTGTTTTTTAGAAAGCTCAATGAAAACACTCAGAGGAATATCAGTACGTACTGTCGTTGCTGGTGCTGGGTTTGATCATAATTATTCCTATTTGGCAAATTTGGCCGATCCTGGGAACCACATTTTAGACGATGTTATGCTCTGGGCTTAGCACTGAAACACTGACAGAAGTTTAAACCTGAACCAGAAATTGAATACATGTTCGTATCTTAATTTTAGCATAATAAGACAGCAATAAGATATCTCTACTCTTAATTTTGTACTCATATAAAAGCTCTAATGGATTTGAGCATGTAACTGTGTTTAGCTCATAACACACAATTCAGGATAGGGTTCAGACTTGGAGTACTCTTAGTACTGTGTCTACTGATCACAGACCAGGTGATGACCAAGTCATGGTTTTAAATATTAATACTCCTTACTGCAGACCTACCCAGCAAGCTAACATGAGCTAGTTTGAAAAGATTTTTGACCGAATTTTTAGACTATACATGTTTTAGAGTATACATGTAAATTCAATAATCCTTACTGCTCGCAGGAGATAGTTAGATTACCTATGCTAACCTAACTGTAATTCTGTCAGAATTTTTAAATTTTGCATATAAATGTTAATACTGCTCACTGCTAGCAGGAATCGTTTAGCTTACTTGTGCTAACCTAAATGGATTTCTGGTAGGATTTTTAAATTATAAATATAAACTTTAATAATCCTCACTGCGAACAAAAGCAGTTAGCTATCCTGGCTAACCTGAATGGATTTCTGACGGGGGTGGTACATTATACTCATTATTAATGATATTCACTGGTAGCAGTAATCATTTAGCTAGCCTGTGCTAACCTGGCTGAATTTCTGACAAGATTTTTTTTAATTATACACATAAATGTTAGTAATCCTTACTGCTAGCAATAGCCTGTTAGTTAGCCTGTGCTAACAGGACTGGATTTTTTTTTAGCAGGATTTTTTATAATTATACACATAATTGATAATAATCTTTGCTGTAGCAGTATACAGTTAGGTAGCCTGTGCAAAACTGATAGGACTTATGGTAGGACCTTTAAGTTATACTTATTATTAATCATTCTCACTGCTAGTGGTAGTCAGTTAGCTAGCCTCTACCAATCTGACAATATCTGACAGTTTTTTTTTTTTAATTAAAAGTCCTCACTGCTAGCAGTAGTCAGTTAGCTGGCCTGTGATAACTCGATTGGATTTCTGGCCATATTTTTAAATTATTCACATCAATGTTAGTAGTCCTCACTGCTAGCAGTAGTCATTTAGCTAGCCTTTGCTAACATTTAAATTATACTCATTATTAATAATTCTCACTGCTAATAGGAGTTAGTTAGCTAGCCTGTACAAATCGGACAATATCTAACAGGATTTTCTAAATTATTTACATAAATGTTAAAAGTCCTCACTCCTAGCAATAGTCAGTTAGCTGGCCTGTGCTAGCCTTAATGGATTTCAGGTCAGATTTTTAAATTATACACATCAATGTTAGTAGTCCTCACTGCTAGCAGGAGTCATTTAGCTAGCCTTTGCTAACATTTAAATTATATTCATTATTAATAATCCTGACTGCTAGCAGTATTCAGATAGCTAGCCTGTGCTAAACTGACAGTAGTTTGAATTAGACTCAATTCATGATGGCCAAAGTCTTAAGAGATTTTTTTTATTTGTGCCATGTTCACAGGTTATTATAATAACATTACTTATGTATACATAAGCTACATAATAATAATAATACAAACCCATGTTTAAAGTGTATAGGTGTATGTATGTAAGTAAATGTAGATTTTTAATAGAATAGGATATTTTGAGTTTTACATTTGAGGTGGTTTTTATTGACCATTGGCCTATTTTTGTTGTGCAGACCTGGCAAATTTGGACTCCATACCAGCAGGCTAGTATTAAATCACTTTCAAGCTTTCCAGTTTATTTTAGTTACTATTTCAACCTAAAAAAAAATTATCTGGAAATTAATTTCTTCAGTCTGAGAGGCTAAAGCTAATGACTGGACTTTACAGACCAAGCCTGAAGAGTCAGCAACTCTATTATCATATTAATAATCTGTATTTGTAATGCTAGCCACTTATCTAACATAAGCACACCAGACAGGATGTCTGAGAAGATTTTGAAAGCGTTCTCATTAATGTTTATAATCTTCACTACTAATGCAAGCCAATTAGCTAAAATAATCTAATCTAAATCTGACAGGTTATGTAGGTAATGTTCATAAATAAATGATAAATCAAGTTATACTTGTAAAACTTGCCAGCTGGCTAATATGACTTGGATACATGGAGGGATTTATAATTGATATGCATATATTTTTAAAATCTTTAATGTTAATGTTGATGTTAGGATGCCTTTGAGTCTATATATTGGTTCAGAGATGAATATACTGTATAATATAAATAAAATACATTGCAATACATTTTGTCATTTGGGTGACATGTTGATGCGGCAGGTAGAGTTGCTGCCTCTCAGGTCCAGAGTTCCGGTTTTCATATTCATTCCATTTCCATGTGGGCTTTCTCATGGCTCTATGGTTTCCTCTCACCTCCTAGGTGGATTTACTATACAAAGAATTTCCCTGAGGTATGAATAAGTGTGTGAATATGTGTTTGCATGGTGCCCTTCAATGAACTGGCATCCCATGTCATCCCATCCCACCCAGCACCACCAGGAGGACCTTAGCCAAGATAAAGCAGTGAGTAAAGATGCATGAAGAAATAATATATTTCCAACATAATTTATATACATATATATGTTATTATATATTATGTATAGTATTATACATTATTTTACAATATTATTTTATCGTACAGTATCATTTTAATACTAGGATTAATAGCAAAAAAAGGCCTTAAAATGAGTCTACTCTAAAGATAATGCTGTATAATGGAATACAAAAAACCCCACCAAACCACAGTATCATTATGCAGCATGTGATGTATCATAATCTAACATCTTTTCTAGCATTATCTCAATTGCATAATAACTGCCAGCATCACTGGTAATGTTAAAATGGAGAGGGTTTTTTTTTTTTTCATGCACTGTCGCATGACGATGTTATCTATTCTCCCTGCCTGTCTTGGTGGAATTGCAGTAAGAGATTAAAACTGTTGCGAGATAACGTCTCACCCGCCACCTTATCCACATCTGATATCTGCAAAGAGAAAAGGCTTTGATAAGCCACATTCTGTCTGGTTGTCCAATTGAATACTTTTATTTTTATTTTTATTTAAAAAACGCAAAAATGTTTCTCATTAATTAGGACATTTCTTTTACTTTCTGCCCGTCATCCACTAGCCCAAATCATCCATAAAAACTGAACCGCTGAATTGAATTATGAAGCACAACCTGATTTTGCAGGAGAATATACAATTCAAGGTTAGGGTTACTTTTGGGAAAAGCTTACAAAATAGAAAATTAGTAGACCCCCTAAGTCATCTAAAGTGGCACCAATTATTCCTTCATCCTACGTTAAGTTTGTAGAATGGAAGGCCTGGAGGTGGACAACGTCGGCTGAACTGTCTCTGATTGGCTATTGGGGGAGGTGACACCATGTGTCTGTTCTAACTGAGGAGTTATAATCCCCACCTGACATCACTCTAAAATCAGGAACCAGCAGGACACACACACACACACACACACACACACACACACACTCTCACACATACCCAAAAATAAAGAAGTAACAAACAGAAAGCTCTGTCGTTTTGCCTCGGTCGTTGTTAGGCTAACACACGCATCGTATCTGTGCTTGGCTTCTTTTTAGGGGCCCTGGGAGCTGTGTGGCCCCCAGCGGGTAAAGTGCGTGCGCGAAGTCTTTAGTTTCATTTAGTAAGAGGAAATTTAGAGTTGTGCAATGGTTCGGGGGCTGTTTTGAAAGCAATTGAGAAAGCGCATCGAGCTAGAGTGCGTGAAGCAGAGAAGACTCCATGTTGTCTTCATACAGAATGGAGGGGTACATCATCCCACCTGTAAGTATTCCTCATCTTCCGTGTGTGTGTGTGTGTGTATGTGAGAGAACGTGTGTAAATGTGTGTGTGTGTAATGTAAATCTAGGTAAAACCAATACTTTGGAGTCAAAGAAGAGTCGGTGCTTAAGTGAGTTCCTGACAATAGCCGATGTGTCAACACAGCAGTCATATTACTTACAGTAATACTGCAGTATTTTCCTTGTTAGTGATGAACAGTTAATATACCAGTAAAAAGTCAAAGATTTCTCTGGAATAACGTTACAAATTTGCATTTTGAATTTTGCAATCACTCTTTGTCATTAAAAAAAAGAAGAAGAAGAAGAAGAAGAAGGGAGAGTCAATTTAGCTGAGCGTGAGTCATGGCTGAAGTGTAGTTCTGTACAGAGGGTTACACTTTATGGTAGTCAATGTTAGACACATTTAGACATATTATATTATACATAAACACTTATATAGTTATACACAGTGAATACGCTTTATATATTATCTTAATAATTTGTTATAATTTGTAATAACATTATTATTATTATTATTATTATTATTATTATTATTATTATTATTATTATTATATGCTTGAAGATAGAATTACTTATTGTTGTTGGCTTTCCTGCATATTCCCCAACTGGTTTCATGAATTATATAAATTTCACCTCCACAGTGCTAAAAAAAAATTTATATGATGAGCAAATTTCATTTATACACAATATAATGCATGATTGGCAATCATCTAAAATCACATTTAAATTTAAGACCCAATTCTATCCTAGGGATTAATTTATGAACATTCTTAAATACTAAAATATAATTTCTATGTGTAATAGAAAAAAACCTGGACTGGCTGGATGTCCCAGGCACCATCTGAATTTAAAGATTACTGGGCACTTGTAAATAAAGATGTGAGGCTTTTCTCATACTGCATTCATTCTTTTGTATAAAACTCAGGGTTTATTCTTGTATTTTACTCACATCCCTCGATTTCTGCTTACAGCCAACAGAAGATATGATCTATGAACCTGACATCTATCGACAACAGATGGAATATCAATACATCATCGATGGAGAAAGCCAGAGTGGTAAGAAGCTATCAGTTCATCGTTATGGATTTACTGCCCTGTGCTGGAGCAAACTGATTACAATTGCATGTCTGTGGAAGTATTTTACAAGATATTATTACTTTTCTTTTTTTCCTTTTTAAAAACTGAAACTTTACCAAAATAGCTTGTTCATTTGTCACGCTTAGAGGCCAATTTTAACACCAACGTGGTTGAGCTAACGGTTTAAAATCACACTCAGAGCTGCTGGGACTTCATCCGTGGGGGGCGTTTAGGAGAGCTAGCGAGTGGAACCAGGCAAGTGACCCAACACCAAAGCAGGAAACAGATGCATTATTTTGACAGGCAAGAAAACTACAGGCGTAGAACGACAAATATCCCCAAGGGTCTCCCACGAAGAAGAATCTAATCTAGCCCCACAAATTTATCAGACAGATAATTTGACAGACAAATTTGACAGACAATTTATCAAGTGTTAAGACGTTTATATAGCACAGAACCGAGATCATAATATACATGGATGTGTCCCATTTGCGTTCCTATCGTCAGGATTTTGTATACTGTTTTCTGACCTTTGTATACTGTGGCATCTAGCTTTCCCCTTATATGAACCATGCGTCTTGGTGTGATGTAAAAAGAAAAGTGAAAATAGAGGTATCTGAATTATGCAAATTACAGAAGCTAAACAGCAACAGGTTTAACACAACCATTTAAGTAAAACATTTGAGAAGTTTCTATTGATTTGCTTATTAGTACTTTGTCCTTTTTGCCCCTTGGAGATCATTTTACTGTACTCTTGGAAGTCTGTCTTTGTTGATTCGGTATCGTTTTTGATCCAAGGAATGGATAAAAAAAAAAAAACACAACAAAAAGATTCATAAGCAGAAATGCATTCCAATTGTGGAAAATACCAAATCACCCCCCCCCCCCAAAAAAAACAAAAAAAACAAAAAACAAAACAAAACAAAAAAAACCCGAAATGCTGGGTGTTTCGAAGGGTTTACAGTATCAAAAACTGCTGAAGGAAACAGTGGTGTGAACAGGAAACAGCATGACGGTAGTCATGGTGGTTTTTACAAAAAGTAAAAATAAATAAATAAATAAATAAATAAAATGAAACCCAACAAAATACAAAAATCCTCCAAATGATGTTACAAATTGAACATACAGACAAAGTACAATATAGCATCTAAAATGGACAAGCAAATAACTAACTGTTGTTCTTGTTGAGGTTTTTTTTTTTTTTTGAGTATCCAATGGTAACAGCATTACTCATGCCTTGCACATGCTATCATAGCATTTGCTTACACTTCAAGTGGCCTCTTTTGTCCAGATCATACTTGGGAGTACAATGCACACCATGTCCACCCTGGGGACTTTGAGAATTTGACAGAGAGCCACTTCACGGAGCTCCAGAGTGTGCAGCAGGTTCATCCTTCCAGTGTGCATCGCTTTACTGATGTAGAGCCTAGCCATTTTCTGGAGCCCAGTCTGACTGGACACCATCTAGCACTGCCTCCTTCGCAGGTGAGGGTCCACAAATCACAGCTAATCTACTGCTAAGATATTAACAATAAAGAGGAAATAACAGAAAACAAAAGATGCTCTGATTAACATGGTAAATGATCAGATCTGTACAGTGGTGATTAAAGTTCCAGAGATTGAATGAGGCTGATGTTTTCTCTGAATTCACATAATACTGTATGTTAGGGGACTTTTTTTTTTTTTTTTTTTTGCACGGGTCCAATAATCCAATATGGCGTCTACAGAATCCAATTTGCATCTGGACAATCTGCAGGACTTGCTGAAATTTTAGTGTTAACAAACTGGCTCATCTGTTCAGTTGTTTTTGCTGTTAAGAAGAGCGGCGAGTACATCTGCACCCTGGCTGTTTCTCAACTCACCCTTATCCTGGCCCGTCTTCACCACTTTCACCACAGCAACACTGCTGCATGCTCACCAACCGCCATTACATCCCCCCTCCCCACTTACACAAACACCACCGCACCAAGTTGTGACACACACGCAGATGTGCTCGGACAACAAAAGCAAGTGTACGCGCACGCACACACACACAATCATGATTCTATTTTTTTTTATAACATTCAGAAATGATTAAAAAATGAACTCAATAGTCTGGCAATATGAAAATCTGTGTGTGCTGTGTAAAAGACTTCAATTAAAAAAACTGCAACGCAAAACTGCATTAAAAATAATGAGAGGAAATTTTGAAATACACTGCGATGTATGACGAGGGACAGAGAACGGAAACGACACCAAATCCGTTTTTGGTGTGACCATTGGATGTATTAATTTAGGTCATGTGGTTTTATAAAGAAATTGGTTAGTGGGTTAAAAAAAAACAAAACGAATAAACAATTGTTAAAAAAAAATAAGAAAAAGAAAAATAACATTCAAATAAATTACTTTTCCACAGTATTGTAGAAAATAAAAACGAGGGGCCTTTCGTGCTACGTTCTTACCAAACAGAATATCTATGAAACACATGGAGCAGAAAACGAGCAGCGCGCACAGAAACAAAGGCTGAGAATGATCTATAGCTCAGAATGGGAAGCAGGTTAGAGCGTTACTGTGATTAGATCCTCTATATCTGGGTGGGCTCCTGCTCTCAGACACTAACCACAGTACAGGCTATAGAAAACAGAACTTTTCCCCTCTTGTAGAGCTGTGGACTCGCAGGAGGAAAAAGAATGGCAGGCTGATTTACTGCCTCCGGTGACACACAGGCCACCAAGTCCCAGCAGCTTGAACTGCGACACTTAGATTGAAAATAACCTTCTTCTGCAAGTCTTATCTGATCTGTTGGTGTTGTATTTGAAAATATAGTCCATGGTGCGACCATGAGCTTGCTCTAGCCTATTTACATGAATACAACTATATAAAATAGGTTATTTGGGTGTTTTTTTTTGCCTAATACTTTTTTAAGTTCTCTGGACTATGCATGTGATTATCGCTGGATTAAACATACAAGTGTGATTCGAAGTTCTAGCCACAGTTTATTTAAAATACACAAGTTATTTAGAGCTAGCCTTGGCAAGCTGCAGCCCTCCCCTCAAAAGCCCAGGACCTGCTTTTGCACCATTAGGTCCCACACAGGTTTCTCTCTCTCTTTTTTCCTGTTTAGATGTTGATAACGATATCTAGCTGTATGTGTCAAAGAGCTGTGTGAACTGTCTAAAGAATGATCTCTGTGGACCTTTTTTAGTTACACTGGTACACTTCAGCACATGTGACTTTTTCCCAGTCATGTGGAAGTGTGCCTTCTTTTGGGTCGCATGAAACGACACATGACAGCGTGACCGTTCCCAAGATCTGGTCAGCTCGGTCGACTTGACACAATGCGGATTTCGAAATACTTGTGTTATTTACTTACTTTTTTTTTTTCTGGTGTTGAACTTTGGCCAGTGGAGACTGTTGCCATTTATAAATGGAGGTAGATAGATATGCAGGCAGGATGGTGTGGTATTGTATTAAAATATCAGCATGCATATACCTCAAAGGGAGTACACAGTGATACGAGAGAAACTTCCCCTTTTGATATTTAGCCTTCTTAAGATATCTCGATATAAGCACAGCCACCTGTTGACAGAGGTGTGAGTTTCATTCTTTTGGCAAATACCGTCACAAAACATTCTGCGGAGGAGTCAGTTTTGGGGAAAAAAAAAAAATGAAACAAAACAAAAATGGTGGTCTACTTGTGTCCAAATATGCTCTTTTCAGCAAGATATAGAATTAAGATCCTGTCTTGTCTTCGCCCCTCCAGATGGCATGCTTGCCCCGGCCACCCGCGTACTACCCCCACAGCGTGCAGCCCTCACCTCTCCTGCGCAGCTCAGACGATGATGACCCCGGCAGCCGCAGTCCGCCCCTGGAGGTATCTGATGAGGAGTGCATGAGGGACCACATCAGCTCTACCACCGGGGGAGACCATGGTGAGCATTTTTTAATCTTTTCCATACAATACAGTGCAGTCAAAGGAGACCACACTGGCAGACAGAGTGAGGTGCTACATATGGTACAAAAGGACGAACCTGTAGGAACTGTATAGGACAATTTTGCGTCCTGGTGTACGTCACAATCTATGGGTGCTTAAGTGTGTTTATGAATAATCTGGTCTCAGGATGAATGACACTACAATAATGTCCAGAGTATGTCTCTTAGAAGCACAAAAGATTTGAAGTAAATCACGTGTGAGTTTTTCTTTTTCTTAAGGCTCACTCCTATGGCACGGTAGGCAGTCAGCAGCATAAAACACACTCGTTCAGTCATCTTCAGTTAGCAGTTTATATGAGTCAGTGTGCCGTTGGAACCGGAGCCTATCCCAAGAAGCACGAGACTATTGCAGAACATCGTGCACACACACATTCACAGATTTGGAAGTTGGGAAGAAACTTGAGAACCTGAAAAAAACCCCACATGGACCTGGGGAGAACCAGTGAAACTCCAGATAGCTACCTAAGCCCAGGATCAACCCTGGGCCCTTGGAGCTTTGAGGTGGCAACACTCAGGTGTGACACATTGGTCATTGCACCTGTAGCTTCTCTCCTAAACGCCACCCTCTGGCCAAACCACACCCCCTCCTGCTACAGATACATTAGTTCAAGGCATACCACCATGTGGATAGAGGCACGTCCATTTTGGACAAAATGTAAGAATTCTAAAGTTTTAGAATGGGTTTCACGAGTTAAGTTAGAAGAACGGTTACAAGCTACAATACCACACCTCACTCTGACCATAACCATTTTTAATACTTGCTGACTCGTATGAAGTCTGATGAAATCTGCAGTCCTAAGCCCAAAGCTGTAGGCTGCAAATCCAAGTGATGTCAGTTCTGCCCATAAATGTCAAACTGAAAGACTCTCTGTCTTCCCCGACATTTCTTTTTAACCAGAAAACAAGCTGCTTTCTGCGAAAGGTTACATTCCTTAATCACCAAACATCCCCCAGCCAAAAAAAGCAGAGTCAACCAACTTTTCCTGTATTTACGTTTGTCGTTTTTTGTTTTTTATTTTTGCCTAGGAAACAAGAAGAAGATTCGTCTGTATCAGTTCCTGCTGGACCTTCTGCGAAACGGGGACATGAAGGACAGCATCTGGTGGGTGGACAAAGAAAAGGGAACTTTCCAGTTCTCCTCCAAACACAAAGAGGTTCTGGCCCACCGCTGGGGAGTGCAGAAAGGCAACCGCAAGAAGATGACCTACCAGAAAATGGCCAGGGCACTGAGAAACTACGGCAAGACCGGAGAGGTCAAAAAGATCAAGAAGAAGCTCACGTACCAGTTCAGTGGTGAAGTGCTGGGAAAGAGCCACCTGGAAAGGAAGGTGTACATGTAAAGAGGCAGAAAGATGGACAGACAGACAGACAAACAGATAGACAGAAAGAAACAAAAAGAACAAGCTAGACAAGGGAGACTTGGCACAAAAAGAGAGCTCTACTCATTGGACTTGGAGCATTAGACTCTTCGCTTGCCCTTTACATTCCTTTTAATCTTATTCACCTTTGCATTAATTCAGTGAACTTTCTCTATGAACTTCTAGCCCAAAGCTCACACGACCATTTGAGCTGCATGTCCAAATAAAATACTTCCTATTCTCTAATCAAATGAGAAATTTCAAATATATAAACGGTAAGATCAAATATATTCTGAAGGTCAAATGTGAGCGAGTTTAAAAATTAAAGCAAGCAGCTCTGGTGTAGAAGCTGTTATGAACGTCTTCACTGATCATTGGGGGGGGGGCTGTATGTGTGGGGGGTGTGTGGGGGTGGAGGATCACAAAAATACAAAAGCAGAAGTGAAAACAAATGACACAGGCTCACGTTGTACGGAAAATACGGCTGTCTCGTCTGGCGAACACACATGCGGTGACTCTGTTTTTACCATAAAGGGTGCTTTTTTCTGGCTCGACAAACCGTGGTTTAAGAGCTGTAAGATTTATACTCACTTTGTACATGAATAAATCTTTAAAATGGGAAAAGAAGTACAATCAGAATGGTCGCAAAATCTGTACACTTTTGTGAAGAGAACTGCTTTCACGAGCTCCATTGTTCATCAGCAAGTCCACAGGGAAGTATACAGGTGCCTCTTTTGTCATAAAATTGGAAAATTGATTGAATTTTGCAAGGGAAACCTTACTGATCGTTCAGTCTAGCGCTATGCACTGGCTTTGTGCTTATAAGATGTCTGTAAGAACACGGAGCTTCATAGTCTCATCTTGATCATGGGAGAAGAGATCATGGGGAGAATCTGATACTTAAAATACAGTATATTTCATTCATTTATGGATGTTGGCCATCAAACTAAAAACAAGGCATGTTCACTGGTAGTACAGCACTGCTGCTCGTGTGTGTTTGACTCACCAGCACCCCCTGTCCATACAACACGTCTTATTCATTACATTACTTTACCGTCATTTGGCAGACGCTCTTATCCAGAGCGACTTACATTTTCTTATGTCATTTACACAGCTGACCAGTTGAGGTTAAGGGCCTTGCTCAAGGACCCAACAATGGAAGCTTGCCTGACCTTCCGATCAGTAGTCCAGTGTCTTAACCCCCTGAACTACCCCCTGCCTCATTCATACACTTTGTACGCAATAATCTGTGATGGTTTTTGAAACATCTTCAAATCGACCAAATTTAGTTCACGTATGCATGAAAGTCTGAGTGTATAGTATTTATTGGACAACATTAAATATGGTGTTTTGCATACAACAAATGCTAAAATGTACATATCTGTACAGTACATATACACATTGGGGTTCAAAAGTCAGAGTACAGCTTGAAAATCTGGGATTTGTTTTTATTTTAAACTGGAAACAAACTATTAGGTTTAGAATTAAAACAAAGAAAGGAAATGTTTAACGTACTTGATTAGCCAGGATTTCAAGATTCTGCACGGTCACTGTGGAAATAAAACGATGCAAATTTGTGATATTTACCAGATTTACCTCGACTCTTATTCCTTCCAATAAAGCATTTGTTCATAAAACAATCTGATGGTTTTGATCCAACATGATCAAATTTTAGACTAACTTGTGGCGTCTGTGCGGCATCATTAAAGCAATACATATTTTTAAAGGCTCGATTTTTTTCTGCATGCAACTCGTTGCCTATAATCGAATTTGCGATGGAAAAAAACAAATCCATTCAATTTGAAAGGAATGCAAAATAAAAGCGCTTTCACTAGTGGTCTCAGACTTTTGACCCCATAATGGTTTTTTTTTCTTTGTTCTTGAATGACCAAGAAATGCATTAGATTTCCTAACAAAAATTTATGCTATCACAACTTACCAATAAGCATTAAAATTTCAGCTAATAAAACATAGAAGCATGGGCGACACGGTGTTGTGGTGGTTAGCGCTGTCGCCGCACAGCAAGAAGGTCCTGGGTTCGATCCCTGGGGTCGCCTTTCTGTGTGCATGTTCTCCCCGTGTCCGTGTGGTTTCCTCCGGGTACTCCGGTTTCCTCCCACAGTCCAAACACATTCACAGAAGGGATTAGGCTACTTGGCTACTCTAAATTGCCCGTAGGTCTGAATGGTTGTCTGTCTCTCTGTGTGTCAGCCCTGTGGTAGACTGGTGACCTGCCCAGGGTGTACCCTGCCTCCCGCCCAAAGACAGTTGGAATTGGCTCCAATTTTCCCCTGTGACCCTGAACAGGATTAAGCAGCAGAAGGTGAGTGAGTGAAAACATAGAAGCAAAACTTTATTTTTTCCCTGTACAAGTAACCATTTCACAATTGCAAACAGGGACTAAAACACGTAAACCATGTGTTTACTGTAATGGGCATAGAGATACCGGCAGACTGGGTTTATACTGGTGCAAGAGTAGCAGCTTATCTGCATAGCTAAAATGTTTCAGGAGTTCTCCAGTCAGCTGGTGGGTTTAACAAGTGGAACATACCACTAAAAGAAGGGAAAGAAATTATAATCAAATCAATGCCAATGATTATACACATTGGATCAGATTTCAAACTTTTATCAAAATTATTGCAGTATTACAGATACCTCCTCCGTCATCCCTGCTGTCTTCCTTCCCTCTATGTTGAACGGTGGCTTCAAATACCCCTTGAAATGCAGTTTAACCAAGTCGTGGAACATTGCCAGGCAATCCTGGAGACATTACAAATTAGATAACCAACCTCACTAAGTAAATATACAAAAAATGCAATCATCAGCTCTTTCTGCTGGAACTAGGCTGAATTTGCGTCCTAGTCACGTATGGGTATGGGTTTCCCATCACAAAACATGACTTGTGAAAATAGAAGAAGTTCCTGTGGGTAAAGTACTTTAATGTGACTAGTGATGGATACAGTTAACGAAAAGTACTGCTCAAAATGACCACGTGTGCCAATATTTTGAACTTACCGGACAGACTGGTGTAGACTGAGAGACGCTGTTAAAATAAATCATAAATAGCATTCTCTCTCATGTGTAGTGCACTAGATACAACGACATAAAGGTATACCCTGTGTAGGCTGCAAACAGGAAAGCCATTTGTGACCCGGCTTAACTTGAAGATGGCAGATTTTTCCAGACAATTCTGTGTCAGGAATCCACCCGAACAGAACGCGCTTCCATGGCGCTTGGAAGAGCCGCGCGGAGCGCACCTTTCAAATGCACCCGTTTTCAGGGTTTCGGAAAAGCAGTGCAATGCGCACGAAGAGCGCACCAATGCAGCGCCAACGGCGCATGCGCAAGGAACCGAGTTCAGAGTACACCTGATTGTAATGACTCAATCAGACTCTCGCAAACAGACACTCATCGCAAAGTATTAACGTACGCTGTGTAGTGTTTCTGCCGAGCCTTCTGTTCCTGTGTTGATTTCCAGTGTATGACCCATTTGTTTCTTTTTTCCCGAATCTTGTCTCTGCCCTGATCTGCCTTGTTTAGCTTCCTGGTTTTGACTTTGGACTGTGTTTAGGACTACGTTTCTGTCTCGCCTTCATCTGCCCGTACACCCGATCGTCTGACCGTCTGCTCGTGTTCTAGACTACGTTTTTGCCTACCGTTACTTAACCTGTTTACTTGTTTTCTTAATAAATATATATATTATTATATTTATGTCCGGCTCACTGCGCATGCATGCCGCAACACCACACCTCCCCTACGTGACATTCTGTACCACTTACATAAGATCAATGAGAATGAAGATCCACTATTTCTAGGTTCACCAACATGTTCAAACTTGGCAATGAATCCAAGAAAATTTGCGAGGTGGTATTTTATTGAGCCATGATGTTTCTGTCTGGGCAGAACCAAACATGGGGAAACTGGCACTTATTTCTATAATGATCCTTCCTACCCGTTCCTCCTTGGAGCAAATGTAAGTGAACCATCGGAGTCCTGCAGCCACGTGTGTTATCTCATCAGCATAAAGCACCTCCAGGATCTTCACTGAGCTCGTATCTTCCTGCGCTGCGAAGCGCGACAGTGTCTGAGGGTGCACGTCTAAGCCCCTAAGAAAACCCACAAAATAAGAAACAAACACACACAAAAAAAAAAAAAAAAACCCAGAAAGTGTACTGGATTAGATTGGAATTCTTTAGACATAGGTTTAAAGGAGTGGTCTTGTTACTTAGCGTATTTTTTTTTTTAATTAAATCAATAAATGAATATTCACAGAATTTTATATACAGTGAACCCCCGCAATATCGCGGTTCACCTATCGCGGTTTTTCAAATTTTGATTCGCGGAATTTTTTGGCTTTCGTGGGACTCTGGAATATAAAATATAAAATATAATTCTAAAAAAAAATGTTGATTCAAACATTAAAAGAACATTTAAATCAAAATAATACAGTATGTACTGTATTTCATCAGCGGATGAATACACAGTGGCGGTGTATGCCACTTCCGCTTGAGCTAGTAAACAGGCTGTAAAC
>JAQMCW010000023.1:5479969-5491735 GCA_030068335.1 Chrysichthys cranchii
CCCCCCCCCCCCCCCCCCCACACACACACACGCGCGCGCGCGCGCATTACCAGACATGCACAAAGAAACGCACGCCCGCCCGCCCGCACACGTTTAATTTCTTATGGACCTAGGCTGGAACATTCTTTGCAATGTGGCTACTTTTCTAGAGAAACACACCCTGTAATCGAAATAACAGGCGACGCAAAAATCACCAGCTTTACGTGACATGGGGAGGCGTGAGTACTGGCCCATCGACACCCTAGGCAGAATTACCCGGTTTCAAAAGCGCAACAGACCACACGTATCTTGCATAGGCACTTTATAAGTTATATTTGTCAGAAGGCATCAAGGGTAGGTCAAGACAAGAGCGAGCTGTTAACGTAAGGTTGTTATGCAATAAAGTTTAAACCATTTGCACTATCATTAAACATGTCCTATTGTCAACCCAGATTACCCCAGAGATGACCAGACACAGGTCTCTATGAGAGAGAGAGAGAGAGAGAGAGCTCAATAACTATTTAGATCCAGCTGTTACTAAGTACATGCACAGCTAAACAATATCTCATTTTAGGGAATCTCAGCAAATTAGTTTGCCAGTAGCATCATTTCACAATAAACTGCCCTGTAGTCAAACGTAATTTAGCCCCTACATTAAAGTCAGAGGCATTGGATTATTCTAAGAGCGTTAAACAAATCAGTCATCTCTCCATTTGAAACAGTTCTACCACAATTCTGGGATCAACACCTAAGTGTAGATGTCACTCCTTAAATCTAGCTAACTAGGCCAAAATACATTTACGAGTATTGATTCTCAAAATAATCACCATGCACAAGTGTCTCTGACGCCATGGCTGAGAAGGGACAGTCCTGTCACTTGGGTCATAGTGCTGCCACGGGAATACGTTTTCGGTTCTTTTCGTTCTTTTCTTTTTTTCTTCTGCTTTCTTTCTTTCGTTTGTTTTTCATTTTCAGAAGGGAATCTTTCATGCAACCGTTTACCTTGCGTCCCTTTAACCAAAATGACAATGCATCCCTTTACCAGGACGCCGTAGTGGGGGAAAAGCAACAAAAACAACAAGGACAGCTCTCGTGGAAACATGAACTGGCGCTCTGCACTTGTGCTTTGGTGGACTTTATGCACAAAAATCACCTCTGGATGGAAAGAAAACAACGGTCTTCCTGGAGCGCGCAGGGACCACCTACACTCTCGCACACACACACACACATGGTCTCATCGGAGCGCCTCCTTGTGCAAGGTAAGCAGTCTGAATGCACCATTAATAATTTGACATCAATATAATGCTTAAAATCTGTAAAAAAAAAAAAAAAAAAAAAAAAAAAAAAGCACATCACGAGGATAAGCACATCGACCACACTCTTTTGCAGTGTACACACACACACACACACGCTGTTTGGTCCCTGGAGATGGGTGACACTGCACGCTTGCGGTGAAACAGGTGTTATGGAACAGAGTTCAATCACACTAGTGTTCAGATGTCTTCATGACACCTTGTGTCAGTGATATATTACCTAATAACCCAACAGATACAAAGGAGGCCGAATGAGATGAGATGTAAGGCTTTATTCTATTCACAGTGATGCACAAAACATCAAATCTCTAGATCACAGATTCCCTCATGGCTCTCATCCTGGTGGATCCTATGTGGTGTTTTTCCTGCTCCCAGCACAGGACATTCAAAGAATTAGCTAATCAATAATCCTTCCACGTGTCTGTTAGAGCAGAGAAAACACTAAAATGTACAGGACAGAGAGTACTCTAGAACCAAATCTGTGCAGTGGATGAAGGTTTGTTCCTTCTGCAGAACGCGTCCTTACTTGGTTGCCTTGGTAACAGAGAGTCGCCCTTCCCGTCTCATTAACTGTCTCGAGTTTCTTGTTTAAATGGTGCAGCCTATCCGTTGCCACACAGGATAATTGCTGTCAAAGTCGATTAATTGCTCATAGATGACATAACTAATGTTCAAAAAAAAATATATATATATATATATATATATATATATAGACTATTAACCCATCACATGAAGGCAGAATCCACAGATGAGTTAATCACATCGAGTGCTGGCTTTAAACAGGAGATGTAGACAAGTGTCAGTGTCAGATTACAAAAGCGATCCATTTCCACTTGTGCTTGAGCCACCGATGATAGGAATCATTTAATGTAATCAGACCACAGAGCCAGTGTGCTATTCCTGTTAATGAAGAGGCTATTCCTTTGTGAAAAGAAATTGTATCCTTTAGAACCCATGTTTAACCAACAAAAGCAGCTGACCAAGAACGCATTACCAGAGATCTATCACATGTGCATAGGATCTCTAAAAATACATTCAAGCATGCATGAGGGTTAAGGATGGATCCCATTATTGTATTCATACATTGGGTGAATTTGTACCAGGCAAATTATCACGTGGAAAGAATTAACCCAACACCTCAAAATATGTTCTCCAATGGTGTATATTAACAGTTATATTTAAAAAAAAAAAAAAAGTGCTATGTGAGTTTTTTGGGGCGTGACACAGTGGTGTAGTTTCAAGCATTGTGACCTCACAGCAAAGAGGTTCTAGGTTTGATCCTCTCAGCCGGATAGGGTCTTTCTGTTTTGAGTATGTATGTTTTCCCTGTGCCTGCATGGGTTTCCTCCAGGTGTTCTGGTTTCCTCCTACAGCCCAAAGACATGCAGATTTGATCAACTGGCTACTCTAAATTGCCCACAGGGGTGGTGTTAGTCCTATGATAGATTGGCGGCCTCTCTGGGGGAGTGCCCTGCCTTTTGCCCAAAGACAGCTGGGATTAGCTCCAGCTTCCCTCTGACCCTGATGGATAAGCAGTAAAGATAATGGATGGATCGAGTTTGTTGGAGTATTTCATCATTCCTGAGTGAACATGGTGAAATAATGTAAATGTGAGGATTTAGTTTGCAGTCTTCATTCCAGTCTGTGCTGATACATACATTTATTCATTTATTCATGCATCTTTAGTAACTGCTTTATCCCAGTCTGCGTCACGGTGGATCCGGAGCCTATCCCAGAAACGCTGGGAGTGAGGTGGGAATACACTCTGGATGGGATGCTAGCCAATCCATCAACTAACATGTTTTTGGGATGTGGAAGGGCATGGGAAAACCTGGAGGAAACCCGTGTGTGGATATAAGGAAAACATGCAAAACCTATTTTATTGAGAAAGTGAGATTTCAGGTGAGCATTGGAGTGGGATCTCTCAACGTGAAAGATATGACTGCTATAAAACAACAGATAGCAAGCGGCAAAAGTCATGTAGCAATACAAGCAATTCTGAGATTTTGATTGTTGTGCAGTGTCCACTTGGCTCACGATTGAACCTCAGGATTGAATTTCAGGCCGATATGAAGCACAGTCCATAGTTGCATTGAGATTGCATCTTAATTTACTGTATATCATGCCGCACACCCAGTGCTGTCAGTAACTTGGCTTCACTACGCATTTAAAAACCATGTAAACAGGATATATAGATGCTCCGCTTGGCATCCATCATATGTTATGCTGCATCACAAGTGCCTTCTAGAAAACAGCATTCTAGCCAAGTGGTCCTTATTTCCTGAGATGTTGTTCCCGTGTTGTCATAATGACAAATGTTGTTTACATCAATTTGTGTTTATGAGGGGTGAAATGACAGTGTAATGGCATAGGGGGCTAAGTGTTCGCATCACTCTCGCCAAGGTTATGATGGTGCCGTGTGTCAGCATAAAACCTCTCTGAATCTTGCTTATGTGTCAGTGGACCAGACCTTGTTCTATGTGCCAGCCATTGGTTCATCAGGTTTAATACTTATCACACTTGTTGTGTAAACTCAGACACTGCTGACCAGCATGAGAGCAAAAAAGGGCCTGCTTAAGCATGTGAAGGATTGACAAAATGCATGCCAGAATAAGAGAACAGCAAGGTTCCTGGTGTCTCCTTTAATGTGTTCTGAGTAAGGCCAGTCCTTCAGGCTTTGGCTACATCCATCCATCTGTGAACAGAACGGTCATGACTCACACATCAGTTCTCTGGAGTAGAAAAAACACAAGTCACCATATATATATATACAGTATATATATATAAAATTATTTTTATGTTTGAAATGGAAATGCCGTATGACCACAGAACATATTATACGTGCGTATGACCGGAAACAGCGTCACTAGCGCTTACATTTTAACTAATCACTTTGTGGACGCCATTTTTATATCGTCTTTACGAATTGTTATTATTTGTGTGAGAGTTATTTCCCTGATATTGAAAAGAAGTAAACACCTATTTGGTAAGTAATTATTTAAGAAAACTTTGATCTAATCTAATTTAAATCTATAAAATTCTTTTCACGTTTGAAATGGAAATTACGTATGACCGCTATCAAGTTGTCTTAGTTATTATAGTTTATTAATATAATATATTAGTACAAATTTTATTATAGATATTTATTTTTATGAACTCTACATTGCTGAGTCAGTCTAAAAACATTTTAGATGTCCAAACAGTACTTTTACAAAAAAAAAAATTGGAAAATTGTGTATGTCAGTAAAGAACTCAACATATTACATAAAAGACCACTTTTCAGACCAAAAAAACCCCTTATGAAGTCTCCTGGGTTTTACATGCAAAAAATAAGCAAGTGCGACAGTCAAAGTCTCCAGAAGAACTGTGACATATTCTCCAAGATACTCAGAAAAACTTACAGCTCATTTCCTTAGAAAACTGTACAAACTGTACCTGGGATTACTGTTTAGGAAAAAAACAAAGGGTTGTCACACCAAATTCTGACTTTGTTTAGTTTATTAGTTTGCTATAAAAAGATTTAATTTCATTATGTACATTAATTTCATTAAGTCGTTTGTACTTCACAGCATTTCTTTTGCACAGTATTACACACACATACACATACACACGGGTGTGCATATATATATATATATATATATACAGTGGCAGTTCTCATGTTTTGCGATTATTTCTTTCTTTATTTCAACTGTTATATTCTTAGGCTTCTTACTCTCACTACCATTTCCACTTTTCACTTTCTTGGGACCCATAATGAAGGCTTATAGTGCAAAAATACAGAGAAACACAACGGAAAAACGCGTTGAACACATTCACACCATGAGTGCTTGACCGGAACTTAAGATTTGTGCCATGAAGCGTGGGTTGGCTTCTTGTATGTCAGTTGAGGCTTTGTTCATCGGTCGGTACAAAATCTGCTCGGGAATGTGGCTCGTACGTCGATTAGTTCCCATCCCATGCGTTTGCGAACTGAGGTTCCACTGTGTGTGTGTGTGTGTGTGTGTGTGTGTGTGTGTGTGTGTGTGTGTATATGTGTGTGTGTGTATACACACACACATACATACCCAGATGGGCCCAAAAAATGTATAGCTAATGGAGTCACACCTAATGGCAAGATAATGTAGGCAGTCTACTTCCTGGCATGTTTTTGGATGGTAGGAGGAAATTGGAGAACCCCGATGAAACCCATACAGATATGGAAAGTATATGTGAAACTCCACACAGGCACTAACTAGACTCAGATTGAACAAGGGACCCAGGAGTTGTGAGGTGGCAACGCTACCCGCTGCACCATGGTTCCTCCCGTAAATAAAATATAGCAATTACGATAGAGTGATTATCAAAAATTTACTAGAATGCAAAAAAAAAAAAACGTGAAATCATTTTGATTACCAGCATCATCCACCTTGGTCTAGTCCGTCCATTTAAACACAAAAACTTTGTCCCTTGTCATCTGAACAAAGTGTGGAAGCAGTCTTCTCTGTTGTACTGATGTGACAGCACCGGAGTGTCACAGACACTTTGATAGCCAGTGATCACGAGCTAAATTAAAATAATCGTGACACTGACTGCATGAGGAAATCACACTTAGCTAGCAAGGCTTTAGACATCTTTTGGACAGACGGACTGTTTTTACAACTGCATTTATTAAACTGGCTCCTTACCCAGTGTAATCTCTGCAGATTTTTTTTTGGCTGTTTTGGCAGATTTTTGCATTTTTTGGTTGTTTTCCAGAATCCAGCCACAGTGGGATCCAAATGTTTTCCCAGACTGCCAAACAAACACGATGACATGATTAATTTAATTTGAGGATAACGTATTCAAGATTCCATCAAACCTTAAAAATGTGAAAAGTTTCGAACGAAAAAAGGGGATTTAAGTTGCCTTTGCCCTCTTAAAGTGCTCTGTTGAGCTTGGAGACTATTTCTTTTTCACTTTCTCTCTCATTTTCTGTCTGACAGGACCGGTTCCTAATTAGACAGATCCAATATCTTATTTCTTTTTTCCACACCAATTAACTGAAACTTCTAATTTAAATTTGAGACACAAAGGCACTAAATTAGTACTTATCATGTCACTGAATCCCAAGGTCCTTCAGTGGGACCTTGTTGTATTAAACACTGATTACTTCTGCACCGACAGAATACATTAACATTCTTTATACCCCAGAGACGAGAAATACTCTTTTCTGATTGGCTGGCTAGGTGTCTAATAATTTCGTTTAACAGGACACCTATAAAGTAGCTCGGTTGGAAAAAGTTTTAATCGCCGTTCCATTTCAATGCAAGAAGAACTTTTGAATGGTAACCATAAAAACCATAATAAATTATCTGTGTACTATTGACTAGCAGCCTGCATAGCTGGTAACCATAGCAACCAAACCTGCTACAAAATCTACATCAAGTTATCCTCAATAAAAGTATATATATATAGAAAAAACATTTATTTCTGAGAAAATTATTCCTCATGTGTTCTTCTTATTACATATTTAGATGTTTGGTAACCAGGCTATAAGCGGCATAACAGCCTTTGAAATGTCCTGTTATATGGACTTCATAAATTCAGCAAAGGAAACTTCATGTTATGGAGCCTCTGCCTCATCCATTAATTTTGCATAACGGGACACCGCGGCGGCCACTATGCCTTACTTATTATTGCTATATACCTGAATGTTTTTGATAGGATTCTTCTTCTCCTTCTCCTTCTTCTCAGTAGATAGTAGTCGCTCTCATCAGCCAGTAGCCTCTTAGCAGACATTTCACAGTGTCAGCATTGATCTTCAGTCAAGAAACCCATTCAGTATATTCTCCTCCTTAGTGTTCTATGCATCTTGGTAAGAACTGGCCATAGTGGGTACAAACTGAGGCCTTTGAATCCTGCAGATTGTCAATTGTGGTTATATATTATTTCATAATTGCACCAAACTGATACTGACGTTCTTAATTATATCTTAATAATAATATACCCAAAACCCCAAAAAACACAATAAAAATTGTCACTGAGGGGCAGAATTGCAATCGGTATTCACCAAGCAGGGTGTTTATTTCCTGAAAGGAAACTTTGGAAGCTGTATGAAAGATTAAACAGCTAATGGGGCTTTTGGCTGGCGTTCTGCCACTGCTAGTGCTAACACAAGTTAAATGCGTTGCATGACTGCACCTAACCAGGCTCAGTTTCCCCAAAGCAGTGTTTAAAAATGCCACGACTTCATCTATACGTGCTCTTCCATCTTAAAATGATAGTTGTGCATCTGTTGTTCTGAGAAACCCGACGTCATTCTGTGGATTTGTGTTCCCTGTAACATAAAAAAAACACCCTATTTTATAGAAAAAAAAATGGAATAGCTTTGACTCTTAAAAAACAAATTTAGAAAAAGCATCAATTTAGAGAGCCACTGTGACACATGCAGCCGCACGGTGCAGAATTAATATTTTCTTTAAAAAAAAACACACACACACACACACACACACACACACACACACACACACACACACACACACACACACAAAACAAAACCAAAAAAAAAATTGTTAAAAAGAACGCGGATGAAAAATCTTCTGTGAATGCTTTAGGCATGCTTTACCCTTTATAAAGCTCCTGCAGAGCTGTAACTTGACATCAGTATCAATATTTTTATTGAACCTACTTGCAAAACAAATGCAAAACAAGTTCCTCTGCGCACTACACAGCAGAATAATGGCATGTAATCATAACACAACTGTGGCTAAATATTAAAGACATGTATCAACAATTATAGATCCAAATGTTATTATAACCCATGCTTTATTTTTTTTTTTCCCTTTTTTGATCAGGTTCCTCATAATGTTGACTAGTGTGAGTATCTGGGTTAGCTTTTGCATGAAGAAGGGGTGGGAGCCAGACATAATTTGGCACTCATCCGACAGAAAGCAATCATCATTGCTCTTTTCAGAGCATTAATTAGTTGATATGCGTGCTGTCTACTGGGGAAATATGATACAGCAGCACAGCCGCCATGTTCAAAGCCGTGTTAAATGATCACTTTCCTTGCATGGACATTTAACTCATCTGATGATAGGCAAATAAACAAGCATAGGCGAGTTTAATCAATATCATGCAGGTGGCTTTCTTTCAAGGTTTTCACATGTGACTGTTTGACTGTTTGAGATTTAACCAAAGAGCTCTTTGTGCTTGCTTGCTGACTCCGATACAATCCAAAGCTATGCCTTACTGTATTGAAGTGAATTTAAATTTCCCTTAGTTGCTCTCACACCTTTGGAGGATCAAAGGACACAAAAAGAAATGTGTTGATGTTTTAATTCTGGAAAAATTATATTATTATGAAAGTTAAATGTGAAGGATTGTCTTGTTTATTTCTTTTTTTTCGGTATTCTGAAGTGTTTTACTGTTTTCAATCTGACTCATATTTGATGTACATATGTTAGATGAAGCCCCACGATAGATTGACAACCTGCCCAAAGTGTACCCCACCTCTCACCCAAAGTCAGCTGGGATTGGCTCCAGCTTCCTTGTGACTCGCAATGGATAAGCAGCATTAAAATCGGACTAATGGATGGATGGATGGATGGATGGATGTTAGAGGAAAAAGCATACTGTATCTTTAATACATTTATTTGTAGTTAAGCACCTTTAATATGCACTAAAAGAGTGTTTTAACCCTGGAGAAGCCAGACCACCTTATCATAATAGGGAAAATTGTTCCATTGACTAAAATGATGCAGACTCAGTGAACCCAAAAACAGGTGTTTTTATTATTATTATTATTATTAACCCTTTCCTCCTACATGTTATGAAATGGTCCTTATGAGACCTCCAGGGATGTCCACTAATGTCCACCAACCAACGAGTGGGTTGAATATAAGGGTGAAATAAAAAGTTAGGGTCAAATATGACAGCAGGGGTGCTCCAGGGTTCATCAAATCATATGAAAAGCAAACATTAAGTATAAGACTCAGAACTTGTGCACATTCAAAAGTTAGCAAGACTTCACAATGAATGTATACTTTTGTTAGCCCTAGATAGTCTATAAATAAAGAGCTTAGAAGAACTAAATTACAATTCATGAGAGAGAGACTCTGCTGACAGGGTGGTTAATCTCCTGACCTGATGTTACAGCCTGTTTACCCCCAGAAGTGAAAAATGGAGAAACCTGCATTTAAATATTCCATTCAGACAGTGACGCAGGAGCATCTTTGACAGCTGATATCCGATTACAAAATACATCACATTACAGTCCAGTCATTTGGCAGACGCGCTTATCCAGAGCGTCTTACATTTCTCTCATTTGTACAACTGAGCAGTTGCGGGTTAAGGGCCTTGCTCAAGGGCCCAGCAGTGGCAGCTTGGTGGTGCTCGGATTTGTACCACCAACCTTCCGATTAGTAGGCCAACGTCTTAACCCCCTGAGCTACCCCCTGCCCAAACGGAACTGATTGGACTTCTGTCCAAAATAAAAACTGAATAAAACTTTGTCCCTGTGAGGAAATCACACACAGCTTAGCAAAGCTTTTTAGACATGTTCAGGCAAAATGTTTTTATCACTGAATTTGTTAAACTGGCTCCCAGCCTGATCTTTACAGGAAGAAACCCTAGACAAGATTACTAATTAAATAAAAATCTCATTTCGGAGATGTATATTTATGGTTTCTTACAGTCACTACACACCAAGTGCTACACTGCAGATGTAAGCACAAATTGGGAGCAAGATGTTTGGAGTGAACAAATTGGATTTGAAAATTATGGAGGTTCTTCTAGCCAAGTTTAATGATGTTGTGAACATGTAGCAATCTGTCATTTCTGCTCAGTGCAAAATGCAAATAATGTAAATAGTAACATTCTGTCAAAAAGAACATTCATCAACTGTCAGTGTGCAATTTATATAAATTATAAACCTACAAATGGCAAAAAAAAAAACAGGAATCCATTCAGCCTGCACTATTCAGCCTGCACTTTTGGAAAATAACAGATAACATATGCAAATGTACAGTTAAGTTATGCAAACAGTTAAGAAAAAAAGAACAATGGTTTTAAGGAGCAAAAATAAAGATGTTGTACTGTCTCAAAGCAGCTTATCCACCACTGAGAAAAAGAAAAACCCAGGATGACATTGCAGAATGATGAAGTGCGTGCAGCTACCACAGCGGAACAGGCCGTGACGTCCACAACAAATGGCAGGACTTTTATAGATTGGCAAAGTGGAGGACTGCAGAGTTGCCGACAGACAGGGGAAATCTCAGGAAGCACAGTCTTGTATTTGGTCTCTTACCTGAGAAGAAGAACAAGCACTACCAATACGGAGTCGGAGACGTCTCTTGGAGTAAGACGAGGAATCAATCTCTGTGGAGAAGAGTTAAGACTAGGTGCATGTCTAAAGCGTTCAGGCTGTAGAGGCTTCATCCCCTCTTCCTGCCTATCTCGACAATCTGAACTCTTTAAACATGGCATTAGTCCTGGTCTAGCTCCTGGGCCCTTTTATGCAGGAACCAAATTAAAAAACCATATGGACCAGAGAGGTCCAGTAGGTGCTAGCAGGCATGAACTAGAATTAACAGAAAAAGAGCAAGTTCATGTATAAGGGCGTCATACACTATATGGCCAAAAGTATGTGGACACCACATATGTATATCACTCTCATATACAGGTTTTCCCCAAATTATTGTCAGAAGTTGGAAGAACGCAATTGTACAGAAGGTTTTTATATGGTGCAGGATTACAGTTTTATGATTACTGGAACTATGGGCCGCAAACTTGCTCCAGAATGCCACTGTGCCTTTGCACAAAGCAAGCTCCATGAAGACATGGTTAGCCAAGGATGGTATAGAAGAACTGAAATGTCCTGCACAGAGCTCTGACCTCAAGCCCTTTGAACATCTTTAGGATGAACCGGAACACTGCCTGCGCATTCAGTGCCTGACCTGGCTAATACTCTTGTGGCTGAATGAGCAAATCCCTACAGACATGCTCCAAAATCTAGTAGAAAGTCTTCCTAGAAGAGTAGAGGTTATTATAACTGCAAAAGAGACTGAATCTGGAATAGGATGTTCAACAAGCACATATGTGTATGATAGGTAGGTGTCCACAAACTTTTGGCCATATAGTGTATGAAACATATTCTGTATCAGAACAAGTTTTTCCCACCAACACAACACTTTTATCACTAATTCCTAATAAGCTATAATTTCTCATTTCACCTGTACCGTAGTTTGTTTTGTATATATGTTTCTTTTTTAGAATGCTTATTCTCCTAAATTTGTGAGTGTAGCTTTATGGTTTCTTGCTTGCAAGTACTTAGTTGGTGTCCTTTAATGAGATTATTTCCACGGAGTGTTTAATAACAGAAAATATGAAAAATTTTACATTTCCTAACTGACCCAGGGAAAAATGTACTTAAACATGAGCAACAACTGAAACATACTACTACTACTACTACTACTACTAATATATATATACACACACACACACACACACACACACA
>JAQMCW010000023.1:5511810-5531061 GCA_030068335.1 Chrysichthys cranchii
AAACACAAACCGGCGCATAACTTAAAAACGTGACGTGATAGACAAAAACGGTTTTCAGATTTAGAATCAGCATGTCGCATTTTATAAGGTACAGGTGACAGAATTCCAGTAGCAAAATGACTGTTGACCAGTGTAATGAATGCTTAATAAAATATTGATTTTTATACTAAATCAAAGCTAATAGAGAAATGAGTGAGGTGTCAGAAATGAGGGTCCAAGTACTCTTTAAAATATATTATATTTATATGTATTTTTCACTTTTCAAACTTCTTACTTACTTTCTTGAACAAATTCTAAGTAAGGAATATTATCCTACACGTTTTAATGAATCACAAGGTTACATTACTTATAATGCCCTTAACAAAAGAAGAAAAAAAACAACAAAAAAACCCTCAAACCCATTAGCAGTGGATTATTCTCCTAATTCAGAGTTATCCAAGTAAAAAGCATCCAGCAAAAGAATGACCAAAAAAGTCCCAAAAATCCAATCCAGTGCTTTTAAAAGCCTGTGGAAAAGTTTTGCATGTGTGCGACTGTACCATACTCATAAAATAAACAGGGTTGTCAAACACTGGGACATTTTCGCTGAAAGCACTCTGTTGTGTTGCACAAACATGTATAAATCGTACTTGCGGTTTAGATATAAATATGTCCGAATTTCAAATATTGACATTGTTATCTGAAGTGTGTACAGAATGTTAGTGTTCTTTTTATGATGATATTCGATGGACCCTAGTAAATCTGTGGCTGGATGTAGTAAGATTATTATTTGTACCTGCTGACGGTTACAGCTGGCGAGTATCTTTGGTGATATACAGTATCAGTAATTGTTTACCACTTCAAGTTGCAATCTTCTGTAATCTCGTCTCCCACAGCACGCTTGAATTCTTGAGTCTTGAAGGTGTTTATTAATTTTCTAGAACAGCATCTGTGACAGTTGTTCTGGCCATAATTTGACTAAAAGTTATATATTAATGCAGATCTAATATGTCTGCATTATCGTTTCTATAGTAGCAGCTCATTTACAGGGACTATGATAGACCATAATGTACATGTTTATTTAACATTTATGAAAGGAGTCTCCAGTGCTAGTACTCTGGAACAAATTTATGCCACAAGAAAGTCTTCAGGACAGAGGAGTTTATGCTTTGAGGTTTCTCTGTAACATGCCAGTGTTTTTATTTTTTTTTTTTTTACTGTTATTATTCAATTCGATTTTATTTATATAGCGCTTTTATCAACAGGCTTTGTCAAAAAGCAGCTTCACAGTATATAATGTCCAATTAAAGGATTATTCATCTGTAACCAGTTAGTGCCATTTTAACAACCCACATCTACATCCATGTGTTATGTGGTCAAAAAGTTCAGTTGTGTAGCACCAGTTTCCCTGTAGTTTAAGAATAGTCTGCTCTGTTTCAACTGATCGCCAAAGGAGCCTCAAGCGCAAGACAATCCATGACAATCCAAGTCTCGGGCCACTGCAGCAGAACCGCCCATGCCAGCAGCAGGCCAACACCATCCCCACAGCTCCCGGATGCACACCGAGGCAGTCCACACAGGCCATCCCCAACAGTAGCGAGTGCTTTTCAGATGATAACTCCAAACCAGGAGTAGGACAACATTCACTGATCTCTCAGGAACAGCATGTGGGTCTCAACAGAGAGAGAGAGAGAGAGAGAGAGAGAGAGAGAGGTTAAGCATTGTCACATGATGATTAAAAGCAATGTATATAGACTGCTGAGTGCAAGCAAGAACTCCAGCAAGACTAGCTATGACAGCATAACTAAAAGGGAGAACCAGAAGGTAACACTGACATGAGGGAGCCCTGGGACATAAAGCACCCAACCATTCCCCTGTCAACAAACTTGAGTGAACATGTAAGAGTAGGGGGCGACAGCATCCAAACATCCTAGTTTACCAAAACACTCTGTGCCTGAGAACCCTCCCGATCTGCACCTTTAGCTAATAAAGCTATTACCAAAAAGCTTGACTAAACAGATATGTTTTCAGCCTAGATTTAAACATTGAGATTGTGTCTGAGTCCCGAACACTAACTGGAAGGTTATTCCATAACTGTAGTGCTTTATAAGAGAAAGATCGGCCCCCTGGTGTAGCCTTCAGTATTCAAGGTACTAACAAATGACCTGCACCTTTAGATCTAAGTAGGCATGGCGGATTATAAAAGATCAGGAGATCGCTCAGGTACTGCGGTGCGGGACCATTCAGTGCTTTATAGGTCAACAGTAGTATTTTATGATCAATGCGAAATTGGATTGTTAGCCAGTGCAGTGTAGATAAGATAGGAGTGATGTGCTGAAATCTTCTGGTTCTAGTAAGGACTCTCGTTGCTGCTTTCTGGACTAACTGGAGCCTGTTAATACACCTACTGGAACATCTAGACAGTAAGGCATAACAGTAATCTAATCTAGATGAGACAAAAGCATGAACTAGTTTTTCGGCATCGTGCAGTGACATTAAATTTCTTATCTTAGCAATATTTCTCAGATGAAAGAAGGCTGTCCTGGTAATATTGTCTACATGAGCTTCAAAAGTGAGACTGGAGTCAATGATCACACTGAGGTCTTTTACTTCTGCACATGATGGTACAGAAAGGCCATCCAGTGTTACTGTGTAATCAGGAAACTTGCTTCTAGCTGAATGCGGTCCTAGTATGAGAACTTCTGTCTTATTAGAATTAAGTTGCAGGAAATTAGTAAGCATCCATTCTCTAATGTCCTTTACACAGTTGTCAATTTTATTAAGTTAGTATCTCTCATCTGGTTTTGCTGAAATATACAGTTGTGTGTCATCAGCATAGCAGTGAAAGCTAATACCATGCTGACAAATAATGTTACCCAGGGGGAGCATATATGAGGAAAAAAGCAACGGGCCTAATACAGAACCTTGCGGAACACCAAAGTGTACCTTACTATGTGGAGAGGAGTCACCATTTACATCAGCAAACAGATAACGGTCAGTCAAATAAGGTCTAAACCAGGAGAGGGCCATTCCCTTAACTCCAGCAGAATTTTCTAATCTATCAAGGAGTATATCATGATCCATGGTGTCAAAGGCTGCACTAAGGTCTAGTAACATAAGCAGGGAGACACAACCCTGATCAGAAGCCAGTGTCTTGAAAGGGGGTAAAACATTCTAGTTGCTTACCTTGTATAGTTATTTTGTTACTACTGAGTTATTAACAAAAAGAGAGAAAAATAGAGAGACTAGTGAGGGCATGGATGTGTCATGACATTTATAAAGTACATATTGTAATCAATAGCAAACATCTGCCATTGAACATTTTAGGATGTGAGGTTTCCGCTTTGTGTCAGGCCACATTACACCATCCCGTCGTGGATTATTTTCCTGTAATAGCTTGTCCTGTCCTGTTTTATTCCTTACTTAGAGACTGGAGTAAAGTCGGTGCACCACTGACTTCTTGCCCTGTTGATTAACCCTGTTCTGTGTTGCTCAGTGCAGACTGAGGCAGGTGGTGGAAATCCCGTCCTCTTTGCTTGGATATGTGTGTGTCTCATTGCTGAGGCAGAGGCATTTGCGTTAATGATGTGCTGTTGCCCTCACCTGGGCATGCGGGATGCAGCTAATCCACGCTGACGGTCTGTTTGGGACTCAGATGACTCAGACACACACACACACACACACACACACACACACATAAGCCTCTGTAGCAACGTCCTCCTCACTGCCTGTCTGAATCAGGAACAAGCTCGGGGATTGTGATGCACCTCTCCACCTCATATTCAATCCCTGCCTCGAGCCATACGGCCTGCAGATGAAGGCGGAGATGGAGTGCTTGTGAGAGAAAGAGAAAGAGAGCGAGACAGAGAAATTGAGTGAGAGAGAGAGAGAGAGAGAGAGAGATACCGAGACAGAGAGATGACAACAGCCTCTTGAGCATTCAAGCATGTCCCAGAAGGATGCATCATCACTAAGAATTCAGAACAGATCAACGATGATAAATGATGTGAATCTCTGCAGAAGGCACTTTGGAATTATGTTGTCTATGTGGAATGTTGGTAAATGTCGTTGGTAAATTTTCTGTTAAAAGAGTTGATGGTGAAAAAAATTGCTTTTACCAAATGTCATTTTCCAAGTAGGATCCGTTTCCTTAAGGTCGGGTATCATGCCATAATAGGGTTTGTTTTTTTTTATTCTTTACTCATATCAGAACGAAACATGACATGCGGAACGTATACATAGTATTATAATTTATGAAAATTGTATTTCCCTGAAAAACATATTAAATGATGCAAGTAAGGTAGTCATTTTATATTGGCTAATTTACATAAATAAAACTCCAAATGTGTAGAACTCATAATGACCTTCTAAATTTTATTATAACCACATACCCAATTTCTCACCAAAATAGTTCTTTAAAGTAATTAATGTGTATAAGCAGTAAACACTGTTAAAATGTACTAAAAATGCAAATTTCACAAGTTAATGCAAGTATGCAAGTTTTCTGGATAAAATGTCAATGTCAAAGTTACTCATCTTAACAAGAAAGTCTGCCTGTAAGACCAATAAAACAGTGTGTGACATTATGTGGATGTGTGATGTGGCTGAGGATGATGACTTGGCATCTGGCAAACAGGTCATCTTGAGAAAAGGGCAATAAATATAACGTCTATGACTAAGAAAATCCCAGGAGCTGTTTGTTTTTCAGCATCAGTCAACATTTTTAAGATTAAGTGTTTCTCTGGAAAAAAAAAAAAGATCAATTTACCTTTACACATTGTTCAAATATGAAGGTTATCAATGAAACCAAAAAATTGATGTTTGCTAGGACAATTGATCTGAAACGTTACTTGTAATAATTCCCAGAAAATTCTCTGAACTGGTAGCTAACTAACTATGCTAACTTGCTGACTAACTTGTTCACACGACTTGAGCAATGTCTATGTGGCTACTTATTCAACCAGCGTCTGAACAAACAAAACAATTTTGGTAACCTGTATTTTGAGGTCACTCTATTTTAAAAATCTGGTTTTGGGGTGTGCGGCCTTTACCCTGCTTTGTGAACGAAGTACAAAATATCTCTTTTAGGACATACATCAATGATGAGTTTATGATGCTTGTCTGTATTAGTGTGGCAGGTCTACACATAGGGTGGCACAGTGGTGCTGTGGTTAGCATTGTTGCCTCACAGCAAGAAGGTTCTGGGTTCGAAGCTGCCGGTTGACTGGGCTCTTTGTGTGCGGAGTTTGCATGTCCTCCCCACGCCATGCAACTTGGTTTGTGGACATAACTATACAGTTATAGTCGGCAGCTTCCTCTGGGTGCTCCAGTTTCCTCCCACAGCCCAAAGACATGCAGATTAGGTCAACTAGCTACTCTTCCCCATAGGTGTGAGTGATTGTTCATCTCTGTGCTAGCCCTGCAATAGATTGGTGACCTGCCCATGGTGTACCTGGTCTCCTGCTCAAAGTCAGCTGGGATTGGCGCCTACCCTGATGGATAGGCTGGACATGTTGTTATAGAAAAGTAATCAACATCTTGGTGGTAAAAGTAACTCAACATCAGGCTTCATTACCCCATTCATGATTAGTTCTTGACTTTTTTCCCCAATAATATAAATATATGGTAACACATCTATATATGCATATGTGAACATTATGGCGTCAAATTGGAAACGAATGCAAAATAGAAGCATTTTCACCCATGGTCTCAGAGTACTGAATCCCACGGTATGTATGTATACACAGGCATCTCAAAAGTAAATAGACATCACTCATTACATTTTATCTGTGTGGACACCACTTTGTTAATATATTATTATTTTTCATTACAGTATATTAATTGTTTAGAGCAACTAGCCATGCGGCGAACACCAGAAGCAAAAGAGTTGTGTGATTTTCAAAGAGGGCGTATTGTGGATCAGTCTAAGGGTGGACTTAGCCAGTGTATGATTGCACAAAACCTTGGGATTCCTCTTATACACAGTCAACAGAGTGATTGTACGATTCAAAACGACAGGAAAGGAATCAACAGCATCCCGCTCAGGTCGACCTGGGCCCTCTGACAGGGGTCTTCAGATTGTACAGCGTATTGTTCAATAAATTCAACCCTGCCGTTGTAAGGCCGCTGATGTTGCAGAGCAACTCCACGTGAGGCGGAGTACTTCTGTGAAGTATCTCCATCAGCTTAGCTACTATTGTAGGGCAGCTAGAAGGACGATTCTAGAAATAAATTTTTCAAACATGATGGTGTCTATTTACTTTTGAGAGGTCTGTATAGTTATGTCCACAAACCAACTTAGCTCCTTTCATCACTTACATTATAACAGCTATAAACAGCCTTTCCCTTAGCAACCTCTCTTTTTTTCTTTGTCTTTTCACGTTCCTGCCAATTCTTCTGTCCTGCATAAAATACAATAATATCCAAAATTAATAATTTCTGCTATACAATGACCTCTGAATTAATCGTCACTATCGAAAAGATACTGTAACATTAGAATTACAGCTGGGACTAATTTCAGACCTGCTTTTTTACAAAAAAAAACCTCTCACCTTCTGATCAGATTTAAAATGACTCTAAATGCAGTTGCTAGTACAGTTACTAGACTTTCACGTCTAAAAATGATCACATTCATGCTAATGTTAAAAGATAAGAATATAGCACTTATCTGAAAGCTTTAACCTACAAAGCTGGGTGTCTCTGTCTCTTATCTAATCTTTATTTCATTGATCAGCTGCCAGCTTACAGTATCTTAGGTATCCTTTCACGTATTTCCTCCAACCTGTAAGGTGCATTTCTATTGCAACATTGCCATCCTTTGCTGAAATCCACGCTGATGTCTTCAGCTTGCTGTTAACACAGGCATTGCGCGCTGGCGAGCTAAAATTAGTCTCCGAATGAGACAGTTTGAAAAAAAAAAAATAAAAAATTGGCTGCAATTACTGCTGAATTCCTTATTGAGTCATGTTTTGACTTCCCCTGCGCCAGGAAAATATGAAAATATCGCTTAGAGAGAGGGAGAGAGTGGAAAAGCAGCGAGAGAACAGGCGAGTTAAGAATAGTGAAAAAATAAAAGCAACATTGGGACTAAGTAAAAGAGGAGAGAGTGAGTGAGAGAGAGAGAGAGAGAGAGAGCTGGAAACAAAAAAAGAAAAAAAAAAGTTGTTTTTTATTTTATTTCTTTAAGCACGTGTATTGCAGTAAAGCCGAGAGTTATGAGGCTGTTTGCAGTAAAGCTGAGAATCCAGTTGACTCATTATAGTGTAACTTAATTGGACCATATGTTGGCGTCTTTTAAAAATTCACATTCTAAGCATATCAGATCTTTTAAAGCTGGAAGAAATTTGCTGGAAACTTTTTTTTTTCTTCACTACTTTTGTCATGCATCATTTCATTTTGCAGTGCAGGGTATCATGCAGATAGGTCAAGAGCTTCACTTCGCACATCAGAATGGGGGGAAATGTGATCAAGTGAATTTGACTACGCAGTGGACTGTTTCAGAAACTGCTGATCTCGGTCACCTGATCTTTTTCCAGGCATTTTCCACTTCCACATGCTTTTCCACTCGCTGTGGTGGTAAAAGGTGGTTATTTGAGTTACTATAGCCTTGCTGTCAGGTCTGGACATTCAGCTCAGACCTCTTTAATCAAATAGGCTGATCTGCTGCTCACTGGAAGAAAGAGTTGGGGTTTTTTTTGTTTTTTTTTTGCACCATTCTGTTTAAAGTCTGTATACTGTTGTAAGTAAAATTCCCAAGGTATTAGCATTTTCTGAAATATTCAAACCAGCCTGTCTGGCACCAAAAACATGCCACAGTAAAAGTCACAGAGATCACATTTTTCCCCAATTCTGGTATGCGATGTGAACATTAACTGAAGCTCTTGAATTTTATCTGCATGGTTTTATGCAATGCTCTAGTGCCAGATGACGATGGCTGTAATGACGATAATGGATAGTAGGTTTATACACCATGAAGGCAAAAAAGCAAATGCATCTGCACTATTACTGTACTGTACTCTATTATACTATACTATACAGGTAGTCCTTAAGTTACGATGGAGATGTGTTCCACCACCCCCATCGTAAGTCAAAAATATTGTATGTCGAACTACTGTGTTGAACCACTTAGCCTAGCTTAGCCTAGCCTACCCAGGAGTCTTTTCCTGTAGAAGATATGCTTTTCAATTAAAATTAGCTCTTGAAGCACACAAAAGTGAGTTGTGGGAGAGAGTGAGGCATCATGCGAGGCGAGTGATCCGGACATCGTCCGCGTACTCCCGGGTGTCACCCGCGTACTCCCAGGTGTTGTCCGCGTACTTCCAGGCATCGTCCGAACGTCAAAATATGTCATACGCTGTTACGCTAGCCTGCCACCGATGCCTGGCTGCAAATTTTAAATATTTTCTAAATACTTTTTTAAAATCGTAAGTCGGGTCATCATAACTCAGGGAACACCTGTACTATACTATATGCTAGTTTCTGTGATATGTACTGTATGTGACTGTACAATCATAAAGGACACAATTTCATAAACGGATGTTAACGCTATTAACGGACTAGCCCACAGATGAGGATAGGATAGGATAGGATAGGATAGGATAGGGTAGGACAGGACAAGACAGGACAGAACTCCAAATGAATTCAGACCACTTGATGGGGACGAAACCAACTATATAGAGTCCGAGTCAAGGCCAAGACCTTAAAAGATCTAGACTGAGTAGAGACCAAGACTCTGGGACTTTGCATTCAAGATAGAGGCAAGACCAAGTCTTTGGAGGAGGCACTACAGAGTCGAAGCCGAGACCAAAAAAATGTTTAGATTTTCAAGACCATGGATTTCATTTGTCTTATTTACTGTCACCCCTGTTAGTACTCAAATGTGTAATTTCTGTAAAAGAGATTGGGGCTTGTTGGCTACGGGGCACTTTGATACACTCTACATCCCCAGCTCACTACAGGGAGTTGAAACAACAAATGTAAGATAAAACATCTACCCTCGTTGTATGGAAATGGTCTCAAGGTTTCATGGCTTTAGTCCAAGCCATGCTGCGCTAGTCTGAGACGGATTAAAGATCAAGTAAAATTGCTGTCAATTCCGAGACAGGACTAAGAAAGTAAAAAGGAGTAATCACTAATCAGACCTTGGTAGGTGGTCTCAATTCAGTTCAGTTCAAGTCTGCAATGTGGTTTGCTTAACCTGTTCATTGTAAACACAAAGCGCTCCAGGATTGCATCGCCTTCTGCCGTTGTATTTAAGCCCTCTAGGCTCGCTGTAGAAAGATCACATGCTACGACATTACCTCTTGTTCCAAGAGAAAGCTACCCATAATCCATAAAGGTCCGAGAGCTCCAAAGGAGCTATAATGTGAACAGAAAGAAGACTGAGGTCCTATTAGAGCTGAGATGAACCAGAACCAAGTCCTCTTTCAAATGAACTCATAATGCAAACACACACAAAAATAAAAAAAACAACCTGTGGCTTTTTTGTTGAGTCCTTTAAAAAAAGCTGATATATCTGAAAACACCTTTAGAAAGCTCTCCGAGATATAAGAATAGTGGCTTTTAGTATGATGTGCACAGACTACCACATTTCTTTGGACGTGTATAAATTGGATGAGTCCCAAAAACGTGACAAATCCTACTTAAAAAAAAAAACACATTTCATAGCCCAACAGTCCAATCAGATCTGTTCAGCCAAACATTAAAAATAAATCTTTCTTTCTGCTGTCTGTATTATAACTGTGTCTTGTTTGCTGGGAGTAGTAGTATGGCCTGACGTGCTGGTTATAATAATGGATATGGCTCTGTGCTCCGCTGAAGATGAGCTTTCAGTTGGCCGAGAGCTCCTTTCTAATTACACTGAAAGAAATCATTACTTTAATTCTGCATGACTCAAACATCCCAGTGCAAGCGGCTTAAGTAAAACATATCCTGTCCTGCATTTAACACCTTTAATAAGGGAAGGATTTAAAAGCAGAAGGTGATGCTTATGTGTGTGGGTGTGTGTGTGTGTGCGTGTGTGCGTGCGCGCGTGTGTGTGTGTGTGTGTGTGTGTGGGTGTGTGTGTCTGTGTCTCGAACTTTGTACTAAACTTCTTACATCCTCCAAACTAACATATAAGAAAATCTGTGTATTTAGAAAATATTGCAACGTATTTCATAATACAGGCATCATGAGCAAGGTCAAGGGAAAGCTCCCATGCATAATGTATAATACATAATGCATTATAAAGGCAGGAATGTCCATTTCAAGCCACATAAACTGGATTACAGAGCACCATTATTAATTGCATTTGTGCGTATTATCACGATATGAGTTTCCATGATACTTGCGATATTTCTGTACATCAAATTGAACTCACACATTTACAACGGTTTCAGTAACTATGCTTTTCTTTTCATCCTCACATGCACACTATACCAGGCAGTTATTCTCATATTCATCAACTTTATATCATGTTTTCTTGTATTTGTGGTGCAGTCCTTCTGCGGTACGTAGGGAACAGGCAGCTGAAAATTTAGATTCAGCCCTTAGGACATAGCTAAGGAGGAAGAAAGCTTGAGAGGGACCAAAACACTTTCTCATCAGGACTGCATCATAAATCATGGGTTATTTTTCATATGTCATAGTCTAGGAATTCAAGTTTCTGAGACATTTTATAATATTTATATCCTAAGTTAAGGTCTAAGAGATAGGAACAGCAATATACCGGTTATCGCCGGAATCAGTATACTGTATTTAAATGTCACATCAATCAACATGTTGTAGTTCATACTCAGTCAACATTCAGGAGATTTACAGACAGTTTATTTCTTTCGAGAGGGGAATCGAACAACAGATGGTATATTTATATGTCACAAATAATTCAGATTGAAATTCTTTATATTTGAGCGAATGCAAACGGTTATGCCTGAGCTTACAACCTTTACTTTCGTAATGTCTTTCATGAGACGTTTAAATTTCCGGTTCAGGTTTACTGAAATGAAAAGCTTTCTTGTACAATTTCAGCAGACAAATGAATAAAAACGGATAGATGTAAGATTTAAAATAAGATAGATGAACTGCAGTGAATAACAACACATCCGTTCTAATAGACATGCAGACATAACACAGACAGATGCATTAAAATGACAAACATATTGTGGCATATTAAATAAAACATGTATCAGTGGAAAACACTGCCATCCATAAACATGAAATAATTCATTTAGGTTTATTGCACTCAGCATCAGGGGTTATTTTTATATCAAAATTGGCTAGGTAGTGTTGCTTACATGGAATATACACCCAATGTCCACTTTATTAGGAACACCTGTACACTTGCACATTCATGTAATTATCCGATTATCCACACTGGACAGTTACAGATTCGAGACACATCTCCTGGTCGTATTCCAGTCATAAGTGAGGCAGGGGTAGCTCAGGGGGTTAAGATGTTCCAGTACTGATCGCGAGGTTGGGAGTTCAAATCCCAGCACCGCCAAGCTGCTGCTGCTGCTGGGCCCTTGAGTAAGGCCCTTAACCCTCAATTGTTCAGTTGTATAAATGAGATAAATGTAAGTTGTTCTGAATAAGGGCATCTGCCAATGTAATGTAAGCGCTCTGGTTTTGCTGATCTGTTTTGGTGCCCACTGTATCCGTAGATTCCTGTTCTTGGGTGGCAGCACTGTAACCCGATGTCATCTCTTGCTGTTGTAGTCCCATCCACCTCAGGATTTGATGTGTTGTGCATTCTGAAATGCTTTTTTGCTCACCACAGTTATAAAGAGTGGTTATTTGAGTTATGATCGCCTTCCTGACAGCTCAAACCACTCTGGCTGTTCTCCTCTGACCTCTCACTGGATGCCTTTTGGTATGTCTGTGTCGACTCTATATACTGCTTTGTGTGAAAATTCCAGTCGATGGGCAGTTTTTGAAATTCTCCACAGCCATGCCATGGTCAAAGTCAGATCCCATTTTTCCCACATTCTGACTTTCTTGTGATTGACTAGAATAAGTCACCCATTGCGGATAGCCTAGAATAGTGCTGTGTTGCTTTCTTAGCTTCCCCATTTACTGAACCAAGACTGTGCACAAGCACACATAAAACGGACAGCTATCGGACCATAAGGAGATATTTGCTGAATATGTCAAAAACTGATCCTCTTATCCTGTATTTGCATGATTTAATGCATTGCTCTGCTGCCACACGATTGGCTGACTGGATAATTACATGAATACGCAGCGGTACAGATGGTAATAAATGCTAATAAAGTTGCCGGTAAGGTTAGTAGAAACGGAATCAAAAATTCAACAGTGCTGTGATATGAAATGCAATAAATAATACATCACACGCTAAACACACACACGGAGCACGGATAAGCATAGCGCATTCAAATGGGATTAAAAAAACAAACGAGTATCACTCAGCGACCATAACTTGGATAAGGCGTTACATTATTTAAAACTGCTTTTTAAATAATGCTTTTAGTAATTTTAAAAATTCTAAAACTTTAAAACTTTTAATGTTTTGTCAAGATTCCTATTGATTTGGAATTTCAAACACTGTACCGTAATGTGAACACATCTAGGTAAGAGTTAACCCTGTAGCACACCAGGGGTCATATTTGACCCTAACTTTTATTTCACCCTTATATTCATCCTACACATTGGTTGGTGGACATTAGTGGACATCCCAGGAGGTCTCATAAGGACCATTTCATAACATGTAGTAGGAAAGGGTTAATTAAAAAAACACACCTGTTTTGGGGCTCACTGAGTCTGTATCATCATTTTAGCCAATTGCGATATTTTTCCTATTATGATAAGGTGGTCTGGGTCTTCCGTGGTTAAGGGTAGTGCTCATACAGCTACTTGTCTTATCTGAGATAAATCTACATTAATATTTATAAATGTGTATTCCAACAGGTGTCAGCCGTCATGCTCATGTCATGCTGATGTAACTTCTGAGTCAAATGACAGCTTTTTGTTGAAGTGTGCTTGTCTCAGAGCGCTTTCAAGCTCTTATTTTTTACTTTCTTATATACTTCTATATGTCTACTAGTTTGACGTTTATGAATACTTATACCACGAGACTCTAATGGCAGAGTTATGTATATTTTCTCTTGCTCTTAAGTAAAATGCATTGCATCATGCTGATTATTTTTTAGCTATTCAAGATTGTTATGAATATCTGTACCAGTTTGTGTGTCATGGTGGTACATGGTGATGGTAGCATTGTTGCCTCTCAGCTCACGGGTTCCCAGTTCGATCCTGAGCTCAGCTTACTCTCTGTGCTGTTACTGATTGTTTGCATATTGACTGGTGGTGATGAACCTGAAATCAAAATCGACAAATTGGTAGCCTTAATGATAGGTAGCTCCTGCTGGAATATGACTTCATACATGTTTGTCACATGTGGTGTGATTTTGGAGCTGTTAAAATGACCTGCTGAATTTTAGGCAAGAGATTGTGAGGAGGTGGGAAGGCCACTGCCATCCATAGTAGATTAATAAAGCAATGGGAACTGATAGGAAGTTAACTGATAAGAAGGCAGAGCTTGAGGCATGGTCTTTTCCCATTTTTTCTCCACCACTCTATCATTGGCCATGAAGGACTTACTGTATGTAGGTGTCATGTATTGCTATGAGCAATTTCAGGATTTTTTAGACCAAACTAGGATTTGTTGTATTGCATGAGATTTCCTACTTTGTGCACGTCCCTGTCCTTGTCCATGCTCTTCTGATTATCTCTTGTCTGCACTCCATTGCAGCGTGTCTTGTCCATCGGAATCAGGAAGGCGTCACTCCCCATGCAAAGGACCCACGATCACCGAGCTGTCAGAGAGAACAGAGATGGGATATCGGAGGAACCAAAAAACACCCTGACCCAGAGAGACCACCGCTGGATAGAGGATAGCGAGGACACTGCTTGCTCTCCCATCACCTGTAAGACAGGAAGTCCATTTTCATGCCAGGCGTCAGACACTGTTTAAATCCTGTCCCTGATGATTGCCTTAAAGACACAACTCACTACATCATCTCTTGCGCAGAGGGATACACAGTAGGAGTCTTCTCAAAAAAAAAAAAAAAAAAAAAAAAAAAAAAAAGCTTGATGGGCTTTTTTTGACTTTTTTTTTTTTCACTTGTGAACATGTGTCTTGTACAAAACAGATGTGGATATTTTAATATAATAGAGAAATATTTGTTTGGTTGTAATGTGGACACTGGTTTCCATTAGGTGGGATTGGTAATAGGATCACAAAACAAAGCTAAGCGAATCAGGCTCTGCTCTTTGTCTTAAGTGTGTAGTGTTTAAATCTCATACTGTTTCAACCAAATCTGCACTCTGAAATGGCCTGATGTTAGCTTGAAGTTTGTCCCAAGGCCACTCATTAGCAGTGTATTCATGCAGCAAGAAAAAAAAGCAAGCGAACAAACAAACAAACAAACAACAACAAAAATCTTACCACCGCTCCCTTTGTCATTGGATTCAGTAGTCCTGCCACTGCAGGCAGAGCAAGAGCTAGCATCCCAACAGCTATAAATTCTTAGCAGATGTGTATTTTGTATTTAACAAAGTGCTGTAAGATCCAGTCACGAACATGCAAGTGTTTAGAGTACATCAGTATGTATAAATATTTCTAGCACACAATTAATGTAAAGCAAACAAAATAAGCAAGGAGCTACAAGACTTCCTCCGGACTGAATGCAGGATGTACGTAGCGGTTACAACATAAAGGCTTTTACTGCCAGGTGTGATGTTTGGCTTCATGTGTATGGGTTCATTCTTGGATTTATGCCGAATGCTCTAATGGCAAGCTCAGCCTGCTGGTAACTGCGGTGTCGTATATGTGCATAAACAACAAATATTACTATTCGTGCTGTCACAAGGGAAAGCTACCAAGTCTGAGGTTTAAACATTATGAATTAGAGAGCTTTTTAAACTTGGAGCCTGGCAGCAGTTCAATACAGAGTGCAATATACTGTCACTGGGCCTCATTTATCAAGCTGGATATGAACTAATTTATTTGTAAATTGTTTCATGAAACTCCAGTTAGAAAAACATTCAAATCCTACAAGAGCTCCTGAGCTTCTGGAAATTTACGTAAAAGGAGACTTACTAATGTGAGCCTTAACTGATTTGCTTTAAATCGCATAATTGGAGTGCAACTGTATATATGGATTACGCTGTGAAGTTTAAATTGCTAATTACACACACACACACACACACACACACACACACACACACACACGATATTCTGTAAAAAACTGTTTCAAAATCATGCTTTGAAAGAAAACACACCAAAATAAATCCACCCAAAAAATAATGCGTGTCCACGGTAGCCGACACACTGCCCCCATAGCACAAATATTTAGCTCTTATATTGTTGATTTCAGCGCTCTCTGAGCTTCGCTTTTGTCTGGCTGGAATCGCTAAGTGCAAACCAACTGTGCCGTGAACAAGCTAAAGTCTTTTATGGCTGATAATCGCGCGCATGTAAGCACAACGAACGTCAATGTTACTGAAAATCTTTTGTAAATCTGGCAGGAATTTTTTTTTTTTTTTAAATTCGGTTCAGTCTACAGGAGCATTTACACACAATTCTACGAAAATATTGACAAATGAGGTCCATTTTGTACATTACTGCCAGGCCTTTATAATATTTTCATATATTATTCCAATCGTTTATGTTTACTTGAAAGGATACTCCAGTGCTTTTCGGCATAATCTTTCCCGTCTACAACGTCGCATTACCAGATAGATTAATTACGATTTTTACTCTGCGCTGAGAAAGAATAGAAAACTTGCATACTTGAAAGTCGCAAGAACAAATCCAAGGCCGGTCACTCAATTCCATCAACAGACATTAATGTGAAACATTAGCACTTGTAATAGTTTTCTTGCTGAAAGGTATTGATAAATTAAGCACTATGAAGTTGATGTCAAATTTAGATGTACATATGGGACTAATTTTGTTTTCAGATGGTAAAATCACAGAATCACACTCTGGGAAATCATAAATAACCGAAGCCTTTCTGTATTTCTTTACATTACTGTCATATGGCTGACACCCTCATCCACAGCAACTTACATCTATCTCATTTTACAACTGAGCAGTCGAGGTTAAGGGCCTTGAAAAAGGGCCCAGCAGAGGCAGTGCTTGTAACTGAACTCATGACCTTCCGATCAGTAGGCCAATGTCTTAACCACTGAATTACCACTGTCCCAGTGAACTACCACTGTCCCTCTGAACTACCACTGTCCCTCTGAACTACCACTGTCCCACTGAACTACCACTGTCCCACTGAACTACCACTGTCCTGGTGAACTACCACTGTCTCAGTGAACTACCATTGTCTCGGTGAACTACCATTGTCTCAGTGAACTTCCACTGTCCCAGTGAATTTCCACTGTCCCACTGAACTACCACTGTCCCAGTGAACCACCACTGTCTCAGTGAACTACCACTGTCCCACTGAACTATCATTGTCCCACTGAACTACCACTGTCTCAGTGAACTACCACTGTCCCGCTGAACTACCACTGTCCCGCTGAACTACCACTGTCCCAGTGAACTACCACTGTCCCTCTGAACTACCACTGTCCCACTGAACTACCACTGTCCCACTGAACTACCACTGTCCCTCTGAACTACCACTGTCCCAGTGAACTACCATTGTCTCAGTGAACTACCACTGTCCCACTGAACTACCACTGTCTCGGTGAACTACCACTGTCCCAGTGAACTACCATTGTCTCAGTGAACTACCACTGTCCCACTGAACTACCACTGTCCCAGTGAACTACCACTGTCCCAGTGAACTATCATTGTCCCACTGAACTACCACTGTCCCAGTGAACTACCACTGTCCCACTGAACTACCACTGTCTCAGTGAACTACCACTGTCCCACTGAACTACCACTGTCCCACTGAACTTCCACTGGCTTAAGTGTTGGCTGTAGCATTTAAACAGTATCTTGACCTGAGCACTTACAGCAGTATCCTGGTACAGCTGACTACCAGGAGACGTGAGCGTCTCTTTATTAATCCTTTATAGGGCACCGATCGAAATAATTGGAAATTCAAAATTTAACCCCAGGGTGTTATTGCAGGATATTACAAAACTTTATACAGTGGACCCTCGGTTCGCGAACGATTTGGATGGCGTACAAATCGACTAAATTTCCAAGCAGATTTTGCACCGACAGACGAACAAATCCTCGAGTGACGTACAAGAATCCAACCCACGCTTCGCGATACAAACATTCAGTCGTTGTGTGAACATTTTCAACGCATTTTCCCGTTGTGTTTCTCTGCATTTGTGCTCTATAAGCCTTCATTACGGGTCCCAAGAAAGTGAAAAGTGGAAATGGTAGTAAGAGTAAGAAGCCTAAGTGTATAACAGTTGAAATAAATAAAGAAATAATCGCAAAACATGAGCACCGCCACCATATCCCTCCTCCACCATCCACCTCCGCCAGCAATTATGTATCCACCGTAACATGCATTAAAATCATCTGTTTTATTTTTCTACAATTAAGGCTATTTAAATTTTATTCTATGTTTTATTCCCACACATAAACCCCATAATACACTTTAAAAACATATTTTTGAGGCCTGAAACACATTAATTGCATTTACATTCATTTCAGTGGGAAAAACTGATTCGGATCGCGAACAAATCTGGTCAAGAACAGAGTCTCGGGACGAATTATGTTCGTGAGCCGAGTTCCACTGTATTACAGTAAACTTTTTTAATGTTCCAGATCAAGGTTCGTAGAGTTACCATCTATGGCCAGTGCAGGATTTGATAAAAACAGTTTCTGTTTTATCCTTATTGGAAAGTAAAGCTTGGATTTTTAACCTCAGGTTATACGGGCTCGTAGAGTACACGCTTTATGATGGAATTCCTAACTGCCCTGAGACTTCCATGATGAATTAATTTTTGAGTATGCATATTGACCATATCGAATAGGTTGTTTTGCGCACTATATATCAAAGCTCATGTCTGTGGTAATCGCACCCGTGCAGCAGATGCAGATGTGTACGGAGTATTCCTTTAATACTAAGAATTCAGTAAACTGACCTAGAGTGAATGCTATTAAAAGCAAAGGTATGCTTAAATTCAAACCACAACACCACGTTTAGAAATTTGATTTGACAAACTGTTGCCTTGGGAAAGATCTAACAGCACAATCCAATATAGTGACATTCCTCGCAGTTAGTCCACTTGGGTTATTGTCTCGATGCACTGAGCTTAAACTTTCTGACTGCTCCACCATTTCTGACATTAAACGCAGAGCTAAATTCCCTTAAAGCGATTAGATCAGCCATCGCTGTTGGAACGTGCTTTTGCACTGCTTTTTCTTTATTGTCGTTATCTACTGAGCTGTCCACCTCGTTCCTTGTAGTACGCCGAGGTACACGCTGAGGGTACAAGGCTGAGGAATCAAGGGCAAAACCCTTCCAAAGTGTTTAGCATCAATTTTAACCAGTGCTTGTACAACCTTGTACTCGAGTGTGTGCCCTCACGTAGACGGCAGCAAATTACAGTATCACGCAGTGACAGCACAACAATATCACCCCCTCACGCGTACGTACAGACTCGCAATGGCTGGCAAAGCATTTTCTTAAGGAGGAGGCAGTCAAAAGCTGTTTGTTAATATTTTCAAAGCCCACAGTGCTCTCTCTCTCTCTCTCTCTCTCTCTTTCTTTCCTCTTGCCCAGCTGACACATTCAGCCATGCATGCAGACATGAACTTATGCACACTATCTCACATTCCCAATTCTCGATCTAGTCCTCCCTCGCACTTGTTTTTCCTCTTGCACCCTCTCTCGTGCTATATTTCTTGGCTACAACTCTACCTGATGGATTCTGCTCAGAATATATAAACCTGTGGGAGAAGTACAGAGACGTGTGAACTGAGATGTATGAATTTATAGATATATCCGAAAGGATGGAGCGGCTGCTTTGTTGTCATGAAAATACATTCAATTCATATGTATGCAAAGCACTTATGGAGGTATATTATCTATTTTTTTTTTTTTTTTTAAATATAGCCTTGGCTCTTTTATAACCAAAGTTGAATTCAGATCCGTTCAATGTTTGGGACTTTTGTTATTTTTAGAGATACAGACCTAGAGAGGATAGATACGCATTGAACGCAGCATATTTACATAATCGGATGTCTATTTTAAGAAGTCACGTCTACGTTTTTGACTGTTAGGCATCTCCAGCCTGAAGAAGAACCCATATTTCCTTTGCTGTTCTTGTCTTTACATTATGTGA
>JAQMCW010000023.1:5611569-5624118 GCA_030068335.1 Chrysichthys cranchii
TATATATAGATTAGTACGTTTTGAATTGGAGCTTATATACTGTGAAGCAGATTTGAGACAATATCCACTGTTAAAAGCACTATAGAAATAAAATTGAATTGAATTGAATTTGTACCGCCATACAGGTCACTCTGTGAAGGAGCTGTTACTACAGAAACATTAGGACAAGTGCATTAATATACACCTGTCATTTAAAAAATTGCAAAAGACAATGATCTTGATCTCATCAAGATCAGATTCAAGAATTCAACAGCGGTGTGGTATAAATAAGAACCAGCAGGATACTTTTCCATCATTTAACATGAAGTCAAGGACTGAAATTTGACACGTCTGATGAACAGCTTGGGGAATATTGCCACTAAATCAGGTTCAGTTTTATTTTATGGCTGCACATTATGGACAAAAATACTACATTGTTACATTTATCATCTTCCAACAGAAATACGCTTGGCAATACATCATTTACTGCCTCGTGCGAACCGTTCATCCAAACATCCACATCTGAAATCGATGTGGATTCTGACTACGCACAATAAAACCTTTGTCATAGGGTCCATTTATATCGCTACCTTCTGCGATATCAGTATTGCAAAGGCTCAATGTGATAATGATGACCCATCTATTAAGCAGCTACTTTATCTCTCAGGGCAGAGCGTTCATCAGGATGAGAGAAAGACTGTAAAAGCACATGCTTTAGCAGGGGATCAGTGGACCATAGTTGAACTAGTTGGGGTGTTGGGGATGGGAATCTCTAGGCACCTCATAATTTGATTCATTCGTTCATCTTGTGTACACGTTTTATTTGTAACGGTAAGAGGACATACAGTTGGATGGGATTCCAGTCAGTTGTGTTGACGCAGTGGCAAAATGTTAGCCAATCCACCTTGCTTCTCGGACTAATCCCCTCCTTACCTTGTCACCGAGTTTGGTTGACGGCCTCCTCTAGGCAGAGTCGCTATTGTGCCATATTCTTTCCATTTTTAAATAATGGATTTAATGATGCTTCTTGGGATGTTAAAATCTGCGCTAAACGCTGAATGGTTCTTTATGCTAGGTTTTTTGTTGGCACCTTCGTCTGTAATGCTGTTTTTAGTCATGTTCTCTAAAAAAAAAATAAAAAAAAAATAAAAAAAAATCTCTAAGGACTCCCAGAAACAGGTGTAATCATATTGACATCTTTCAACTAATTAGGCGATTTCTTGTGAGGAGTGCTTGCACCGGAATTAACTTTGCCAAATAACAATTGGGTGATTATTAACACAAGAACGATTTCTACATTTTAGATTTATAGTTATTTTTGCAAACTAGAATCTTCAACCTTGTGGGTTCTCTTTTTTTTGTAAATACACAACATATAATTGCAAATAAATCAATTTTCAATTCCAAATTGTAGCATTAGAAAATATGGGAAATATCAAGGGGGTGAATACTTATGAAAGCCACTGAATGTGGCAGTCTGGGAAAATCTGACAGATGTGCTGCTGTGGTTGAACTCGAGTAAACAGCCAAATATTGCAAAAAAACAAAAAACAAAACAAACAAAAAAAAAAACAGGTTTTGTTTTTATGCAAAACTGGGGTTTTCCACTAATAGCATCCTTTGACACCTCTATTTTAAGAAAGCATAAATATATCTCATCTAATCGATGTGGAAATGTTTTTAAGAACTTTTTAAACTTGTCGAGGTTTTCTGCAGGGACGATGTTGGGTAGATAAGGGTAGTCCAAGTCAGTTGTAGGCGACGAATGAGGTCGGATATAAAGATAGCCATAGTAAATCAATAGATAAGGGTTGTTTTTAGACAATCAGTGTGTTGGCGTATTTCGGTGGAATAGAAATGGGAGTCTTTTTTCCTTTTTCATTTTTGGGGATTAAAAATGAAAGCTGGGATACATGAAGCAGCGCAAAAATATTTCCGTTAAACTATATATAGAATAGGTAGGAATTTGCCCATGTCCAGGGCTGCCACTGGCCATTGGTGATCTTTGGTATTCTTTTCATTCATTTAACAAATTGTGTAAAAGTAGGTTTTGTTGCAACCGTAAATCCTAACCATGCATCTCCCAATTGATTCTTTTCCCATCCCTGTGGGGGAACGTGTGCTGTGTTTACTGAGCATCGCTAGTAGACTTGCTGTAGAGAGCCCTGACCGGCGGCAGCGTCTTAACAGTCTGAGCACCGCTGCCACCTAGTGCCGCAACATCAAAGCACCTCGAGCTCCTTCGAGTCGATTGAAATCCTCACAGCGTCTTTTCTCCCTTGTCAGAATCACTAATTACATGTTGTATTGCCTGTCACAGGCCCTACATTGAGTTGCACTGATGATCACATTAGTCTTAGTAATCAGTCTCTTCCCAGCCGGTGCTGAAAGGCAGTGTGAACAGCCTCACGTTACCCCTGAGAGCATTAAGGTAACACAGTACCCTGGCAGCCCATTCGGCTTCTCCCTCTGCCTAATCAAAGCCATTCATTCTCCACCGACAGCGGCGTCTACACCCAGAGTGATTGTTTAGCATGCTTTCGACAGGACAGATAATTCCCGCATGTCACAAAGATCCAAGATTCAAGCGCCACGGTCATCAGCTGATGGAACAGGCCATAAACGCTGGATGGATCCAAAGAGCTCGTGGTGACAAATGAAGCCCCTGTCCACATTTCTGCAGCTTCGCTCATCCATTATGGGAATCTTATAAAGAAGGATTTTTACCGCCATTAACCGTTGTAGTGGTGACAAAGCACTTTTTGGCTAGTAGGAGGCTCTGTTTAAGTTACAGGAAGGGATGATTCCTGCAGAGAGCTGATCTCGAAGCTGAGGCAAGCTGCAGGGGTTGTTCTTTAAATTTCTCCATCCCACGAGTAATGCATCAGGGGTTTGATAAGGTGAAAAAAAAGAGAAAGAAGTACATTTCAAGGCTTTATTAGAAAACCCTCAGTCTCCTCCAGGCGGTGTCTGAGGCCTCTGTGCTTTCACAGGGTCATGCTTTTACTTCAACACTGAAGAGAGCCTGTGGTTGGAGATTATGTGTGTATGGGGCTTCGGGAAAAGACAAAAGATCCAGTGGGTTCTCTGGAGAACTGTAGCATACTGTGCACCCCACTTGGACCTTGTTTTATGTCATGCCGAGGACATGACTTGCAAGTGAAAACAGTTTTTATATCCGTACTACTTTTACTACTTTTAGCACTAGACATTAACACAAAACGGCTTCAGACAAATCCGGGTGTAGATTTAGATCCCTAATGAGGAGTAAGAAAAAGATAATCTGTCTGGGAAGACATGAGGAAGAAACCTTGAGAGGAACCAGACTCAAACCCCTCATCATCAGTATGAGCAAATAGTGAATAAGAGTCCTGGGAGGAGCGCAGCATGGTGTTCATGATTACAGCAGCAGTCTATTGTAAGGCTGGCCAACATGACAATATAATATTGCTATCATGAATTAAATTATATAAATGATATCACATTTCATTTCATCACAGATGCCATGGTGTCTTTTCCAGATGTTTTAAATACTCACAGTCCGATTGGACATAGTCAAACTGATCATGTTTAGGTTTTCCTTTATAGTATTAAACAATGAAATATTTATGGCAACACGACTGCTTTGCTGGACGTTTCTTTCCAAACCTGTACCTTATATTACATATCGCATGTCATAGAAATGTCACCTATCATGATATGCTTGCCGTATCACTCACTCCTAGTCATAAATTACAGTATTGTACATTTTCTAAACATCTATAAAGGGTGGAATGGTGTTGCAATGGGTAACACTGCCGCCGCCGTTCAGTTTTATTCGTATGGACATTATCACAAAGTAGCGTTAGAGAAATACATCAATTCCGGGTAGAAATTTATCCAAGAAAGAAGCCAGTGGCTCCGGTGGCAGAGAAAAACTCTCTGAGACGACATGAGGAAGAAACCTTGAGAGGAACCAGACTCAAAACGGAACCCATCCTCATCTAGGTGACGAAAGATAGTATGATTACAAATAACTCGCTTCTGTAACAGTCTGTTATATGGTCGAAAAGCACAATGCTTAACCAAGAAGTTCTCTATAGTTTTAACATGAAGTTACTCATCTTCTACCACTTAAACCTGTTCCGGATCGCGGGGGGAAGCTGAAGCCAATCCCAGCTGACTTCGGGTGAGAGGTGGGGTACACCCTGGGCAGGTTGCCAATCCACCGCAGGGTGACACACAGAGACAGACAACCATTCACACATACGGGTAATTTAGAGTCGCCAATCAGCCTAATCCCCTCTGTGCATGTCTTTGGTCTGTGGGAGGAAACCGGAGAACCCGGAGGAAACCCACGCGGACACGAGGAGGACATGCAAACTCCACACAGAAAGGTGCCCAGGTCGACCCCAGGATCTTCTTGCCGTGAGGCGACAGTGCTAACCACCACACCACCGTGCCGCCCAGTTTTAACATGAAGGCTATTTTGTTAAAGTTGTCAATTGTTCACTAATGGAGACTTGTTCCAAGTCAAGTCCTAAAGTTACCATGGTCATTGCACTCCTAAGCCACTGTTACAAAGCTGTTTGTATTAGCAACAATGCAAGGCCATCTTCACAGTTTCTATATGTCTCCTTAGGCTCTTCGTATGGGGTCATCCTCATCAGGAGCGAGCGCTTTCCGAGTGATGAGAACTCCAAACAGAAGTAGGACATCAGGATGGATCAGGCAGGTCCGGAGAGCAGAAGGAGTCAGGATCACCACTATCTCAGAAGACAGCTAAACGGACCCTGATTTAAACCTGAGCATGCTGGGTTCTCCAGTATCCCCCTCCTCCTAAAAAGATTCCAGAACCTGACCTGGCTATGCTAAACTGCCCTCAGGTGTCAATAAGTGCCCCATAGTGCACCACATGTTCCTGTGATAGGTTTTTTATCCCCCGGGGCCCTTAACCAGGACTAAGCATTTACCGAAGATGAATGAACAGAAGACGCTTTAAAACTGTAAAAGCTAAGAAAGTTGCTATAAAGATAATTCTACGAGGGACAGTAATACACGTGGGAAAAATGTAATACGGTTTGAGGTTTATCCTGCATATCGAAGGCTGTTTAACATCCTTGACACAGCTCGACTTCTTATTAGGAGGTTAAATGGGGCTAATCCTGGTTGTTTGGCCTTTAATTGGACAGTAAGTGAAAAGAGGTCTGTTGGGGACGTACTCATATGGGCATGTCATGCTGGCACAGTCCTTACCCCAATAAAAGATGAGTATGAAATGAAACGAGGAAAACAGAAGGCAAACAGAAATCAGCCCCAGACTTTAAGCAATTAACTTTATATGGTTTTGCTTTACAAAATTTACTAGATACCGTACACAGTTTCCTCCCACGATTGGTACAAACTAAAATGTGACTTTCGTTCAGTGACAGTACAAACTAGATGTATTTACAACGCGAGGAATTATACAGTCAACATAAAAACAAAACAAAACAACAAAAAAAACCCACTCGGTCATACACACTGCACACTACTGGCAGCCACTACACTTAAAGAGGTAGCTTCCATGGTTAGACGATGCATCCCATTCTCGATTATTCGAATAATTTACAACACTCACAGACGAACGTAAAGACAGAATCACAACACGCGCGCACACAGACACTCACACTCAAACATGTGGAATTTGTTAGTGACATTACTTGCTACCTCATTTAAGAGATTATCTGAAACATCGGCTGGTGGAAGCTTATTTGACTAATTCTGCAGGAGAGCAAAGTGAGAACGACATGGACAATTTCTGTGCACTGAAAATTCCTGCGCGGGAATTCCCACTGACGGTACATAAGCTTAAGACAACAGCTCATGAAAACAGCTTCGAACTTCAAGATCAGGGTGAAAACGCACGACTAAAATCGATATACGTGTTGGACCTGCTAGTGGTGGAAGTACATATGTTGTTTATAAGATTATAGCAATCACACCAGTATAAAAATAACCTAGTCTTTTTTTTCTTTGGGGAAAGAGTGAGGGAAGGAAATGTCCCGTCATTGGACAATCATCAAAACTGCTCAGGTTCTGAAGCAACAAGTTCATGGTGACCTTAGTGTTATAAGCCCCTGATTTACAAAGATACCGAACACAATAGATAGACAAAATGCTCATGTAGCTAGTGGGTGGTTTTTTTCTTCTTCAGATTAGACAGTTTGGGTGTTTTACAACAACATAACGTACAAAGTAGGTGGAGGGTATGGCATGTGCCAATTGTTCTGGATAGTGAAGGATGGCGAGGAGCGAGAAACTAAAGCTTAAGACAGCATTATTGGGTGAAATGCAATCTGAAAGAGTCATTGCTGTAAATCATTGGTCATCAACCCTGTTCCTAGAAATCCACCTCCTTGAAGACTTTACCTCCAGCCAATATCGTGCTCACCTGACCATCGAATCATTGCCTTAATACCCAAGGGTTTCTAAAAAATGGTAGGACGTGAAAAGAAAAAATCTATAAATATATTAGCTATAATAAGAAATCAATATAAAGCATTTATAAAAGGTTGATATTGTTTAGAAAAGCCATCTATGGAAGGAGTCTCCAGTGTCAGGGCTGTTCCTAAGCAACCTAAGCTGTGTTTTCTCATCCTATTCACTTATTCACAGCAGAGAGAAACAAAACTGATGCTGGTGAGGGAACATTTGTTTATGAGCGCTATCACGTAAGTGAAAACAGGAAACGACTTGTCTGATGGATGTCCCACATCATCGAATGTAACTGTACATGGGTAGAATTATGATCTCGTAAAATAAACTCATCGAATCGTTTATAAGTCGCTGTTGGAAAAGAAGAATAAAACACTTCTAGGCACGCTTTATCGGAAGATAAACAACGTCCATCATCCTGTCGCTGATTATTTTCCGATAACAGCGCACCACTCATAATAAGAAAGTGTCTCAAAATCATGACATAAAGTAGAAATTTGATTTAATACGCCATATTCCATCATCCAGACAGGCAGAATTACACGTCGTCTACGGACCTGAATAAACATGACGTTCAACCTTTTAGTAAATCAGGGCCTGAGTTTCTAACCGATGATAAAACGTTGCACAGGAACTTATAATACAAAGGTCCAAAGATGTTTCATATACAGTACCATAACCACTGAATTATTTACATCGCTCTATAATTGAAACAATTTACATACATTTCGGTTTATAAATTAGGGTGCTGCGCATGATGAGGCCATCGTTATTGTCAGGACCCAACTGTTACAGCCGAGAGAGCGCCGAACTGGATTTTGCATCCGATCTTTTGTGCCTTCAAACCACCGTTTCACCTTGGAGGCTTCTGCAGAGCTGTCGAAACACAAGATGGACTGAACAGTGTGAGGGAATGGCTGCTGGCCAGTGCTAAATATTAGCAGAATTTCCAAAGAAAAGAGGCAGTAAAAACAGACTCGCTCTTTAAAAGTTGCAAGGTTATGGTACATTCTCCTTGACTAACAGACGAACACGAATGCAACTAGGTGGGAAACGATCCCACACTTCCATCACACATTGAGGTCGACAGAACAAGGAATGCAACCAGTGAAGAACAAAATCGAGACAAAAATATTCGCAGCTTAGAGACATTTATCCCTGCCTAACAAAAATCTTTGCAAACGTATGTCGTGTTCTGTTGGAGAGTGAGAGGCGGGCAGTGGCACTCGGCTTTGTGTTCTTTAAGGATTAAGGAAGTCGGTCAGCTCGCTGCAGCCATGCAGACATGAATAAAAAAAAAAAAAACAGAAAGCAAATCAAGTCCTGCTGACATCTGGCTCAGTGAGTCTTTTTCATTTTGTCAGTTTCCCTTTTTATTTACTGGTGTGGCGTCAGCATCGTTTTGCATATATGCACACACACACACATACACACACACACACACACGTGCGCACACTGATGTGTTTGGGGGAAAAAAGTGCTTCCTGACCAGTCAAATGTCTCTGGCTCCAGGGTGTGTCTCAAATCGCCCAATGTTCCCTGCATAATGTGCTTGTGTGAGTTGTTCATGTGAGCAGACACTCTGTAGTGATGAGCGAAAGTGTGAATGTGCGAGCGTGTGTGTGTGTGTGTGCAGTGAATCATTTTCAGTCTTTAATGCTGGGCACGTTGTAAGAGTAATGCACTAAAGGTAAGCCACGACTCTGGCAGAAACACGCCCGCCCGCACGCCTGGGCCTGCTCCGAGCTGTCCGATACGAACGAGTCTCCCTCGTCCGCGTATTCTGAGTGTGCTGACAGAGTGCCGCAGTCGGCCCAGTCACCCTCGGAACGCGAGCACGGAACCTCACCCGCTGTCAGCACCGGGCAACTGTGCCACTTCACTAAATGTCTGCATGCGCAGGAGGAAGAGGATGATGAGGAGGCAGACGAGGAAGACGTTCTGGCTAGAAGAGCCGCCTCGCAGCGTTCGCACATGCCACATTCATAGACCAGTCCACTCGAGGTTCTGCCTTCCCCTGTCCCGGTGATGCCCGCTGAAGTGGTCCCAATGGCTTTCCCACCTCTGCCGAGTCTGATCCGCCCCCTTAGGCGGAGCCAGTCATGCCGGAAGGCGGGGCTGAAGCAGACGTACAGCACTGGGTTAAGGCAAGCGGACAGAGGAAAGAAGATCAGCGTAACTGATTTTGCCATGTCTGGGCTTCCGGCTGCAGTACCTGTTCCCGTCAGCAGTGGGGCAAAGGAGAAGGCTGCCACAGGGCAGAAAAAGATGCAGTTAGTGAAAATAAGCCACGCGACGTGCCGCACGGAACCTGCCTGCTCTGGATCAGCAAGCTGTGCCCGTCCCAGTCCGCAGTAGAGCCTCGTGTATATCACGGCGCTCAATAGGTAGGCGAGGGTGTTCAGCAGCACCAGTGCCACCGCCACCCCCAAGCCAGCTACCAAACCTCCAGAGAAGGGTAGACACAGTGGAGAACCCTCTGCTGCTCCTTGATACAGGCTTAAAAATGCCACCGCGGCAGCCAAAACACCAAGAAGTCCTGCAGCCAGTCCAAACTTCCTTCTCTGGCCTCTCCGGTCACAGCTCCTCAGTGCTCCCGCTTTACCCATCAGCGCCCGGACAGCCAGGCTGCGCTCCACGGCGGCTAGAGGCAACACCAGGACGGCCCACTCGGACGAGAACACAGCCAGCGAGCTGAGCGCCTGGCACCCGGCACTTGTCTCCCACCACACGCCATAGGACGCGAACGAGCCCCAGGTGGCAGCATCCAGGACTACCAGTGCAGTCACGTAGAATCCCGTCAGCAGGTTGGAGGATGCCAGGATGGCCATGAGCAGGCGGGTGGGTGAGAGTGGGCAGCTGCGTGGAGAAAGTGTGGCAGCCAGGACGAGGCAGTTAAACAGGAGAGCCGCCAGGCAGATGAACCATATGGTCAGTCGAATCATCCAGCTGCCAAGCAGGTGTGTGCATGGTTTAAATGCTCCTGAGAGAGAGAGAAAAAAAGCAGAGCTTAATGTTATCTATGACACAGTGCAATGACCATGAACAAATATGGTATATGGTTGACTTCTGGGACACAAGTGTATGATGCGGAATAATGGTTTGCTTGAAAATGACCTGCCCTCATAGATATTTAGTGCTGGGTCATATTTGTCATATTTTCCTTCTGCTAGCACAGTCCATTACCCTGCACTTAAACACTCACTCACTCACTCATCTTCTGCCGCTTAATCCTGTTCAGGGTCGCGGGGGGAAGCTGGAGCCAATTCCATCTGACTTCATGCAAGAAGCAGGGTACAATCTGGGCAAGTCGCCAATCCACCACAGGGCGACACACAGACAAGCATTCACACTCACATTCACACCTACGGGCAATTTAGAGTAGCCAATTAGCCTAATCCCCTCTGTGCATGTCTTGGACTGTGGGAGGAAACCGGAGTACCCGGAGGAAACCCACGCAGACACAGGGAAAAACATGCAAACTCCATACTTAAAGGCTCCCAGGTCGACCATGGGGATTGAACTCAGGACCTTCTTGCCATGAGGTGACAGCGCTAACCACAACACCACCATGCCACCCCACAGTTAAACACATTCAGAAAAAAATAAAGATGCGAACCAGACCCGAATCATATCTTATGTGAAGAGGAAACAGCACAGCTCATAGCAAGATGCTGGCTAATCAACAATATGCTACCTCAGACACTTTTTAGAAAGGGATAATGACTATGTCTGAGTCATCCCCTATATAAGAACTACATAAACTTTGTGTCTGTGTTTGTGTACTTAAATAGTGAACTAGGGTACTATACTGTATTACACATTGTGTATTATCTTATGTCTGTCATAATCTGCATTACTCTCACTGAAACTGTGTCCCTAAAGGTCAGTTGATGGGAAGGTAAGTGCATTCCATTAAATAGTCAAAGAAGAAACACCTATAGCAGTCACATTTTCACAGTGTTTATATTCAGGGACAAAATACGCCAGGCACACATGCAGTCAATCACATTTAATGGCTGTGCAGCGATTTGATTTTGAGCCACGAGTGGACCAACTTGCCTGAGATACGGTTTCATCAAGGGTGAATTGTGGCTATTTTCTTGAAGCCCAATTTGATGTTCATTGCCATCATTCCACGGTGGTGCATGGGGCAGATGAGGGTATATGCAACACTGGGCCATTACTCGGTTATTGTTTGGCAAAGCTATGGAAGAGTTTATAATTTTATATTAATTCTTGCTCCTACTGTTTAAATGCCATCTTAGGATGCATCTTTTTCTCTCTGACCTGCATTTGAGTCTGCACAAGTCCTTGGTATAAAAATAAATTTGTCTGACGTCTGCTTTAGTTTGCATTGGATTAATGTGTTTTACTTTTTTACTTCTGCATAGGATGAAGGACAAAAAAAAGACTTTGGATTGCCATACACACAAACATATATACATATTGAAATATATACCTCATTTACATTTGAGTTGATCATAATTATTTGAGCTGATACGCAGTTCACCATGAGTATTTTTGATCTGATCAGGATTATTTGAGCTGACCCTAAATTATTTTAACTGATCATGATTATTTGAATTGGTCAGGATTATTTGATCTGATCATGATTATTCTGAGTTGAACTAATGAGCATTATTTGAGTTAAACTGATCAGGATTATTTGAGTTGGCCAGGATTATTTGAGCTGGTCAGGAATATTTAAGTTGAGCTGGTCAGGAATATTTAAATTGAGCTGGTCAGGATTATTTGAGTTGAACTGATCAGGATTATTTGAGTTGGTCAGGATTATTTGAGTTGGTAAGGATTATTTGAGCTGGTCAGGAATATTTAAATTGAGCTAGTCAGGAATATTTAAATTGAGCTGGTCAGGATTATTTGAGTTGAACTGATCAGGATTATTTGAGTTGAACTGATCAGGATTATTTTATGTTGAACTGACCAGGATTATTTGAGTTGAACTGCTCAGGATTAATTGAGTTGAATTGACCAGGATTATTTGAGTTGATCAGGATTATCTGAGATGATTCTGTGGATATTTCCACAGAAATATCAGAGCTAATAAAAGTATCATGCTAGTAAAAATCACACTGATCTAATTTACTTTCTTGATATAAAACTGTATAGAACTGTTGTTCGGCCATATTTTAACCATTACTCTTCGTCCAGGTGTTTGACCCCTGAATGGCTGTATTCTAGATTGTTTATTGCCATGGGTTATGCACAGTATACACAGTGTAATATCTGTACATATTGTCCAAATAGAGGATTTAAATTAACACTTTAGGATGGCTAAACATTTCTGTTTTATATGTCTAAATGACCTTTTCCATGGGCTGATGTCTGTCATGTGACTAATGAGAAACAATGTAACAAATGATGAAAATAAATAAAAATGCACAGAAATATCAAACTAATTCATATTCCTTTTTTGCTAGTGTGCACCCGTCTTAGCTTTCATTATTGTTCTCTTGTTACATTATAAATAAACTGTTCTTTAGGTGACAGATCATTAGCATCCAAGGCTCACAGGCTGGAAAAATAGATCAATATTAGTGTTGAACAGACGTACAATGAGTAATTTACTACTACATTTGAGAACTGACCTGGGGAAGGAGAACAATGCATAAGCAGGGGGGACCTCTCCATCTCCTCATCTACACACACACACACACACACACACACACACACACACACAAAGAAAAGAAAAAACATACAAGCAGACAGTGTTTTAAACAACCCACAGACACTTTCTAACACGTAAACATAACTTTCTGTCATTCAGAAGGACAAAGCTGTCCATTGTATGCAGGAGGCGGTGAGGCATTTAGTCAGAAATAAAAGAGATAAAGGTAATGGTGTGGATCAAGTGTGTCGTACCAATGCCTTTCCTCCTGTCCTCTCTTTCCAGGGAACTCGGTGTGCCATCACACGCAATAAAAGCACAGCACTGATATGCATACGGTACTGATATAGACCTACATATGCGCACACACACACACACACACACACACACACACACACACACACACACACACACACACACACAGAGAGAGAGACACAAAGCAGCACATCAGACCTTCTCCCAAAGCCCAAAGTATCACGTCT
>JAQMCW010000023.1:5634767-5648562 GCA_030068335.1 Chrysichthys cranchii
AAGCCATGTGGGTTTTTTTTTTTTAACTTTTCCCTTTTTCTTTTAACTTTTTTTTTTCTTTCAAAGAGCTTGGTAGTTTTTCTAGGAAAAAAAGGTGGGTGGGGCTCATGCACCTGGCCTGAGTGAACTCACACCTGGTACACACTTCGATTTAGTTTCTTTTGTCTCTCGTCAGGGGGGAGAGGAGAAAATGTGCTTGCTTTTGATCTGTGAGGTAATGGGTCCAACCCCTCGCTCTAGAACGTCCTTAAAAAAGCGAGCAAGGAGAGAGAGACGGAAGAAAGAAGAAAGAGAGAGGGGGAAAGAGAGAGATCACTGATTTTACTTACAGCTCTTTCAGCTTGGGGAGAGTCTGGATGGCTTGAGGGAAGCTTTTCAGGTTGTTGTAGTTCAGGTCTCTGAGACATACACGGAAACATATGAGTAAAATAAGACAAAAGGGTTTCTGATGTCTGTTTCCAATAAATGAACTTGAACACCAGATTCACTGCTGAGACCTGAAGTTATATCCTTGTGAATGGTATCAGATAATACAGCAAATTCCTTTCACAAGCGATGGGCAAGACAGTCCAAATATACATATCTTTTTTTTTTTTGCATGGTAACATTACATACAGAGGCCCCCCGACGCACGAACTTAAGCCATTGCGAGACTGTTCATGAACAATTTGTTCGTGACCCGAATAATTTTTTTCCATTGAAATTAATATAAATACAATTAATGTGTTTCAGCCCTCAAAACATGTTTTAAAGTGTATTATGGGTTTATGTGTGGCAATAAAACAGAATAAAATTAACAGAACCTGAATTATAGGGGAAGAAAAACTAAATGAAATAAACATCTGTTTATTTCATTTAGTTTTTTTTCCTATAATTCAGGTTCTGTTAATTTTATTTAAATCATCTATGATTTTAATGCACGTTACCTTTGCGGTGGATACGTAGTTGCTGGCGGAGGGATATGGTGGCGCTTCTCATGTTTTGCACTTATTTCTTTCTTTATTTCAACTGTTAACTGTTAACTGTTAGGCTTCTTACTCTCACTACCATTTCCACTTTTCACTTTCTTGGGACGCATAATGAAGGCTTATAGTGCAAAAATGCAGAGACAGACAACGAAAAAATGCATTGAACACGTTCACAGCACGAGTCCTTGACCGAAACTAAAGGTTTGTTCTGCGAAGCGTGGGTTGGCTTTTTGTACATCTGTCGAGGACTTCTTCGTTGGTCAGTACAAAATCTGTTCAGGAATTTAGTTCGTACGTCGATTTCTTCGCCATCCAATGCGTTTGTGAGCCGAGGGTCCACTGTATTACATTTTAATGAGAATAACTCTTTGAAAATAAGTCTTTTTCAAACCTTAGGTTTCAATTCAAATTTTATTATCAACTATGTCTATGTTATGAATACACACTGTGGCACACACGACATCGCTTCATGTCACAAATTGCAAATCAATTTGAATCAAATAATCAATCAGACGTTTTTGGACCCAGTAGCATGAATAAACGCCATATTGTTTAATTTTCTTAATATACAGAATGGGCATTATTCATATATATTGTGTGTGAAGTCATCAAAGCCCTGTTTAGCATATTAAAAAAAAAAACTAAACAACTGATTAATTGGGGAAAAACAGATTGATTAATTATCAGCCCTATATTTGATTTTACTACCTAAACTGTATAGTGAACGACCAGGTAGTGCTGCGTTGCAAAACCAGAGCATATTCAATTGCTGCACACCATATCCTCTGTGGGAAAATGTTTGCAACTAATTTTCAGCTCAACACTCAATGCTGATAGCGAGCAAATCTGCCGGCTATGTTTTAAAACCAGACACACAACTGAGAATCCCTGCACAACTGTATCTGCTCTGGACACACTGAGTGCACACATGAACAACGCTGTGGAAAAGCAGCACTTTACAAAATCACAAAAACTCCAGCACACTAAAAACCACAATTCTTCGATAAACATAAATAAAGAAGGGCAGAATTTCCGCTTAGGTAAAACATGTTAGTTCAACAAGAACAAAGCAGGTTCATGTTAAACTCATTAAATAACTTTTTACATTTACAAATTGAATTCATTGCATTTCCAAAAGACATTAAATCAATAGGTAAATGTCACATAAGGACATAGTCACTTTTTAGATTGCCTATGATTTTCTTGTTTTTTTTCCCAGTAAGGAAACAGTGACGCAAACATGTGTTGTGACAGCTACTAAATAATAAGCACCACTTCTATTTTTTTAACAACCGAAGAACCTTCCCATATTTTTTATCGGCTCATGAGATCGACGCTCGTGCTTTCACGGGTCAAATTTGACCTAGAAGAATTCAAAATGAAAGTAAACACTACTTTAAGGAAATTGGTTTCTCCGGCAGGTAACGCGATATGGGTTTGAGGTGTCTCCGTTATCAGACGATCAAAAATCCCAAATGGCATGACTGACATGTACATGTTGGCACCGCTGTGGTTACAGCAGTGCAAACAAAGCTCTCAACAACTTTTCTGTGGCCATTAGTGCAGACAGTTTATAACAAAATATCCCTTTAGGCAAAAACATCCAACTCCTCTGTAATTTTGCTTAATGTAATTCTTCCGTTTATTTGAAAATCTCTCGTGCTTAGCACCATACCTCACACTGCATAGCTGCGTTTTGACAGCAGGTTTTTCCAAATTTATGGCCTGACCCTGAATGAAGAGGGCAGGGGCGTCAACAGCAGTGAAAGAATCAGGCTAGTTAATCCAGGCGTCTGTTGATGTGGATGTGGTTTCTGAATTCAAACATGAAACATCTCTCGGTTTCCTGACTGTTTCTTCTAATTCAATGAGAGTGCGAAACAACGGTGTCAGCATAGCTCAACCACACAATCACAGGTTTATATCTGGGGTTTTATTGGAACAGGACTGGGTTCACACAAAAAAAAAAAGAAAAAAAGAAAAGTAAAAAAGAACCTGGTACAGTGTTTATTTCCGCTTATTTGATGTAATTGCCACTGGCATTTTGCTTCCTTCTTGGTCACTCATGCCCCCTTCCCTTGTCTGGCTAAACCCAAGGGGATGGAGGATGTTGGCGTGCCCTCTTCCTGTCCTAACTGCGTCCAGAGTAAATAGCGCCGAATCAGCGATGGCTATCTGCCTTCCCCTTCCCTTCTTCCTCCACTTGCTGAGGGCAAGACAAGAAGAAAGAGCGAGCAAGAGAGATGGAGATGAGGAACGAGGCCCAGCATAAACTTCCTCCACTCTCCACTAGCTTTCTTGACTTCTTAATTTAATGAATAGACAAAAGGTTAAACCGAGCCCCTTCCAGCTAAGACCCTCCGAGTGAGAAGGAAAAAAAAACTGGAGACCTTTTTCCTACACAGAGCGAGACATGGCCAGTGAGAGACGTACAGACGAGTGAAGAGCTGTAGGGTAAACTAACGAACCCCGACATCAGTGTACACATAGTTTCCACCTTATATACACAAAACAAGTAGCATGACCAGAACCGTATACAAATGGAGCTGTGTTGGCTGGACTGAGGTAAACAGAACGTGTCAACTGCACTGCTTTTAAAAGTGATAAATCACAGACTAGACCAATAAATGCTTGGCACGCTGGGACAGTCTCGGCATGTAGCAGTGTTTTCTCCAGAAAGTCCGCATTTCTATGCACTCTGAGCCCCTAACACACCTGTCACATTTATTTAGCGCTCTACATTGCTTGGTTTAGGGATCATGAAAGCTAGGGGATTGACACCCCCCCTTTCCCCCTCCCAAAAAAAGGCTAGTTTTGGAAACTCTGGTATACAGCTTTAGAGCTAGAAGTTCATGACCTTCTTGTATCTGGCTGTAGAGGGCACCAGAGCAACAGCAGCGAATTCATTACAAGTCAACCAAGTTATATAATCCGTAATCTGGATTTTGGATTGAGTAGATTTCCATTTCTGTAGTTTCTGTTTTCAGTGATTAAAACATCTGAATAGGAAAGGAATGCAGGTATGATTTATGAGCTGGTAACTCACAGTGTTTCTAAATTGTCCAGGCCACTGAAACAGTTCTTCCCGATCTCCTCAATCCTGTTATTGTGCAGATGCCTGTGAAAGAGTCGAATTGTTAGAGTTAGTGAGGCGGTTAATGCATTTACCTGATGTAGAGGACATGACTAATTCACACAGAGTATGTGTTGGACAAAAAGAGTGCTTCAATCAAGACATCAATCCATCATGTCATGTTCAGTAACTACTTTATCCTGGTTAGGGTCATGGTGGATTTGAAGTCTGGGAACACTGGGAGAAAGGCAGGAAATACAAGCTAGAAGGGATACGAATTCTGAACAGTGCGTTCAGTCCATTCACACACATTCACACCTGGCAAAACTTAGAGCAGCCAATCCACCTGGCAATTTTTGGAAGGTAAGAGGAAACCAGAAAACTCAGAGGAAACCCATGTGTGAATGGGCAGAACATGGGGACACAGCAAACTCCAGACAGACAGTGACCCAAACTAAAACCACCGCCATGCCAGCAATCAAACGACCAACTTTTAATAAGGTTACATTTTAAATAATTGTCATACTGAGGCCACAAGTTTACATTTCAAGGCCACAAACTATGCATTATCAAGGACATGGAATGCCATGCTTAATACGTGGAGTCCAGTTCATTATTTGGCAGGAACAAATAATATCATATTATCATCTCCATGATTTTAGGTTCGTGCCATCACAATAATTTAATTAGTTTTTTTGTTTCAAAGTGGATCTAAAGAAACGTAACTCATGGCAATAACATTTTCATTTAACCATTTGTGGCCACACTTCATTAAAAAATAACCATCGTGCCACCATAGCAGCTAACTTTATAGCGGTATAACTTTACCGATATCGAGCAGAAACAGAACATCGACACTTCATACTATTCCTGCCTGTATGCAGCACAGTGTGCACTACGCAAAAAATGATCGTTTGGTAAACTATAGAGTACCGACTAACAATAGCAGCTAGTCAAATTCACTAGTGGACACAAAATCACCTCAGAACGCTTCAGTTGTGTAGTTTCATAGTTATTTTGACCAAAAACGCGTTCACTTTTGGTGCCACTTTTGGTTTTAAGGCAATGAAAACCTGTTCAGCTTCAGTGTAAATAAAGTAACAGAATAAACTAGCATAACTAGCTTAAATCATTAACACTACATTCTGTACAAAAACGAGCATTACGAGACAGTTTAGAATTAAGGAGACTTTGAGGAGAAATATTAAAAGTAAATCCACTAATATGTTAATAACATACAAAGAAACAAATTAGCATGCTAACAAAACATCATAGCTAATAGTCGTTTTTAGGTTTGGTTTCTTCACATAGGAGCATACATGTCTGGTTACCTGCAGCATTTTAGATAAAAATATAGCATGCAGTATAACCATGGTGTTTCGATGTATAGTTGCAGAATTGTGGCTTGTTTTTATTTTAAAAATGAAATGACCGTGTGGTGACCGCGCGTATGTGGGATGGAGTTAACCATGAAGATACCTCTGGCTGCATACTTGCATGCAAATTTGGCCAGACGAGTACATAATTTGGGCATCTTCGCAAACTAGAAATATTCATGTTCTTTGCATGCTGCCTTACACTGTATAAGTAGTGACCTCTTTAACCCATGGTTCTCAAAGTGGGGTCCATGAATCCCAAAGCAGTCCGTCAAGCATAGTCAAGGGAGCTTAGGTTTTCTACAGTGGTGAAAACCACAACCCAGAATTCTCAATGGTTTTACTGATTATTAATAAATGTCAACTGGAGGAGAAACCCCTCAAGCTCCAATGAACAGCCATATTATTACTTTATGCATTTAACAATGTGAATAACATTTGTACATTTTTAGCTCAATCTTAGTTCAAAATCAATTTATCTGTATAGCACTTTTAACAATGGACATTGACACAATACAAAACATTATCACTTTACAGAAATATATACAGGTAAGTCATCAAGTTATGATGGAGATGTGTTGGGCCACACCCATTGTGAGTCGAAAAAATTTCGTATGTCGATCCACTGTGTTGAACCACTTAGCCTAGCTTAGGTATCGCAGCCTAGCTTAGCCTAACCTAGCCTAACCTACCAAGGAGTCATTTCCTATAGAAGACATGCTTTTGAATTAAAATTAGCTCTTGAAGCACACACAAAAAAACCCACGGTAATGCACTGTACAGTACAGCTATACACAAGGTAACTCCGTGAGTTGCGGGAGACAGTCAGGCATCGCGCAAGGCGAGTGATCCGGGCATTGTCTGTGTTCTTCCGAGTGTTGACCGTGTACTTCCGGGTGTCGTCCATGTACGTCATGGTGTCACCTGCATAATTCCAGGTGTCGACTGAACGTCCACAAATGTCATACACTGTTACGCTGGCCTGCTAGCGATGCCTGTCTGTGAATTTTAAATATCTTCTAAATATTTTACCATTTTTACCGTCTCGCAATCGTCATCGTAACTTCAAAAAATCGTACGCCGGGCCATTGTAACTCGGGGAGCACCTGTACATTTTAAAATGATAAACTTCATTTCTAAATTCATAAATTTTCCCAAAAGGGTCCAGGATTGTATTTTACAGTTTGTAAAGGAATCCTGACTGTACAAATTTGAGAACCGCTGCTTGAAACTAACTGAAAGCTTGAGCTAATAAAACACAAGAAATAAAAATGTGTAGGCTGTTATATACTGCAAACTCTAAATATCAAACCCACCACACAGGGTTAATATGCAGTTCAAAAACATTGCAGTTTATTCACGTGTTTAGTGATGACTACAGTCCTTTAAGGAATTATTGCTGATACCGGAATAAATGACCTACCCTGTGCTGTAATATCCATATATCTAATTTATTATCTCTGAGATAACTCTCACGGCTGTTTTTCCTGTCAATTTCCAGTCATTAAAAAGAGGCACGGTTCAGCAGAGCAATCCAAACAGAGCTACACTTGGGCAGGATCGGAGTGGAGAACTCATCAGGCTGAACGGACTAATTGGCCTACACTCCTTAGACAAATATTTTCCAGCATCAGGATCGAAATAGGTAAATCAGAGTTGCAGAGAAATGTTCAGGGAGATAGATAGAGAGGGAGAGAGAGATAGAGAGAGAGAGAGAGAGAGAGAGAGGGAGAGAGAGATAGAGAGAGAGAGAGAGATAGAGAGAGAAACAGATGTGGGTGCTCTATCTTTCTTTGGAGACTGCAAGACACTTGGGTATATTTTGGATTCTGCTTTTACTGTTTTCCAAACTCCATGTCAACACGCAGCGAACCTGTGTGTGTGCGTGTGTGTGTGTCTTTTCCTGAGCTGCCAAGGCCCATATTTGTCCAAGAAGCTGATAGATTTAGCTGATGTAAACACAGCAAGAAAATCAGAAACGTCCAAGAGTGGCTGATTTGTGAGGGAAAAAAAAAATCACACCCCTAGCAGCAACGCTGACTGGCAAAAATCAAAAGACGACAATCCTAAGTGCGTCACTACAGGTCGAAATATATGGATGCCCTGAACCTCAAGTTAAAAAACATGTCAAAGTCAACAAGTGCAACATTCTTATTTTAATTTAGCATCTTGGTATTTTGATTTAATATTTCATCATTTCAACTTTCAACTCATTATTTTGAGGTGTCTCGTTATTATTTAGACTCCTGCTACACCACAACTGAACACATATATGTGAATTACTAATCATTAGACATATACATACACTCAGACATCTCAAAATTAAACAGACACCATCATTTCTGGAAAAAAACTATCTCTAGGATCGTCCTTCTAGCTGCTCTACCATAGTAGCCAAGTTGATGAAGATACTTCACAGAAATACTCTGACTCACTTGGAGTTGCTCTGCAACATCAGTGGCCCTACAACGGGGATTTTTTCAATGATGGGCTTGACAGTCTGAAGACCCCTGTCAGAGGGTCCAGGTCGACCTGAGCGGGATGCTGTTGATTCCTTTCCTTTGCTTTTGAATTGTACAATCACTCTGTTGACTGTAACAAGAGGAATCCCAAGGTTTTGTGCAATCATACTCTGGCTAAGTCCACCCTCAGACTGACCCACAATACGCCCTCTTTGAAAATCACACAACTCTTTTGCTTCTGGTGTTCACCGCATGGCTAGCTGCTCTAAACAATTAATATACTGTAATCTGAAATGTAATAATGTATTAAAGAAATAACAACATATTGAAAAATAATAACATATTAACAAGTTTGAAGCACCAGGTGGTGTCCAGATAGCTAAAACACAATGAAGGGTGTCTATTTACTTTTGAGATGTCTGTGTATGTATGTCAAGTGAATTCCACTAAAGCTTTCACATCTGGATTACATACTACCTGTGAAACCGCATAAGGCATACAAATTACAAGCTAATCCTTTATAAATCAGTCTTATTAATAGATTCTGGCATGTCAAATATTAAGCTGAAATAACAAGACTTGATATAACTTAATATAAGTCAAAATAATGGGATATTAAAGGAGCAGTCCTCAATTCTAAGCCAGTACACTTTTTGCCAAATCAGCAAATATCTGCTTAGGGTTAAAAAAAAAAATCCAGTGTACTCAGCCCTGGTTCTGTAAATGTAGACACATAGAAAGTGTCTCAGACCGAGTGACACTGTTCTGTGTGACTCACATTAACACCTACGGGCAATTTAGAGTAGGCAGTTAGCCTAATGTCCTCTGTGCATGTCTTTTGACCGAGGGAGGAAACCGGAGGATCCAGAGGAAACCCACTTGGACATAGTGAGAGCATGCAAAGTCCACACAGAAAGGCACTCAGGCCGCCTCCAGGGATCGAACCCAGGGCCTTCTTGCTGTGAGGTGAAAGTGCTAACCACCACACCACCGGCACGCCCCTTCAAATGAGTTATCAAGTCAAAATAATGAGCTATTAGATTAAATCATTTTTTTCACAATCTGAGGTTCTAGGCATCCATAAAATTAATTTAATAAAGTGCAACATCTCAAAGAATTAATAGCATTCCTCAATGTCCAGATGCTGATCAGCCACTGCCCTCAACATCCAGTATAACATCTGGAAAGCATGTTCCTAATGTAACTCTACATCATGCAACGATAATTTACTGTAGCTAATCAGAAAATAAAAATAACAGCAGAATCAGTGTTATCAGCCTTCTCACAAAGATTTGGTGTTATTCCCTAAAAGCAAAATTACACAAAGTGTTCCATATGTCAACACTTATAATAATTACAACATGCACAAAAGCTACTAAAACTCGTGTAGTAGTAAAACTCTATACTCACAGCACCACCAGACTGGATAGGTTGGCGAAGGCGTTATCCGGGATGTGGCGGATGCGGTTGAGTGCCAGCGTGAGTGCCTGCAGGTTCCCCTGATGCTGTAGAGGCACGACTGGAACCTCGGTCAGACTGTTATCATCCAGCCACAGGTGTCTAAGCTGCTGCAAGCCCTGGAAACTGTCCTCAGGCACCACTGTGATGTGGTTCGCATCCAGGCGCCTGGATAGAGACAGGGTTGAGTCAAATCGACTGCTAGTTTCATCCCATCTCTATACATACAGATACAGTATCACAAAATATCTAGGGTGGAAATGGGACGTGTCAGATTTACATTCGAATTTTAATTTCTTACAAAAAAACATATCAAATGCATCCATATATTACAGAACCTATAATTTCACGCTGCCTCCACACCAACCATAAGCACTAGACTCGCAATCACATTACATAAATCAAGAAACAATAAAGAAACACACAATTAGGCAATGTCATCTATGGTCATAAACTTGTAGGTAATTTATTTTATTTACTCAGAGGACTGTCCTCATACTGCTGATATTTTATTACTTATATTTAAATGATCTTTACAAAGTTTGGCCAACCCCTACTGGATGCCTAGTCATTTATTCACATGTGCTCACTATATAGAGTATAATGTAATGGCAGGGAACTTCAGGCCAGTTAAGTGCCTGTTTATTCAGTTTAACTACTTTCAATTGCAATCCTTTTATTTAGCCAACATACTGTGGTACCATGAAGGCATGTCAAATAATGTTAAATTGCATTCAAATGAAGTTCCCAGTATAGTTCACATGTATATATTCTCATAACAAGTCATTTAACAAAAAAGTATGAAACCCCACTTGGACTTGCATTTTAGATGAATGCTGGAATGCTGCATCTAAAACATATGAAAATGTACTTTTTGCCCTTGAATATGTAAATATTAAGACTTGAACTCTGAATAGTATTCAGAGAGTGAAATCTCCGTACTACAGCCCTACTCTAGTCACAGGACTAGATAAAGTAAAAGAAGCACAGAGAGAAGGGAAATCGAAACGTGGCCATTTACAAGTGCTCGTGAGTTCAATTAATTTAAGGAGCACCGAAAGTCAAATTTCTTGCTCACTGGACAATACGTACTTTTTTGAGTGATTTCTAAAAAAAAATCCAGGCTTTCTCTTTTGTCTTCTGGTGTCTTAGACACACAAAAAGAAAATGAATTCAAAGACACAAGAAGTATTAGAGGGACTTTCATGCAAAAAAAGTTAATATTTAAATGACCATCTTGTTTCTATTTTAAAAATGAACATCATATACATCTTATAGTCCTAATGTCCAGACATTTTCAGATTTTTTTTTTAATCTATTCTATTCTGCAAATGTGGCTTCCAAAATCATTTAAATGTATTCACAAAAAAGTCCTAAATCGACTTACAATGGATTACAATGGATATAAACTTTGCGTTATAAATTTTATTTAAAATGAATTTTACTTAAAATTTTAATAAATTTTGACTCGATGAACGAGCGAGGTCTTGCAATACGAGTAGTATGCGTACACTTCTTCTGCTGAGCCTCACGTGATCACAACTTCTCTCTGTCACTCACTGCGGGATTGTGGCTCACTCGTATAGTCAACATCCGCGCTAGCTTATGCTGTTAGTGTGTGAGCGAAAATGGCCCTCAGGGAGATGTGTAAAATGTGGGGAAGAGTGCAAAACTTTGTAGAAAAGCTGTGCCTGAATAAGGCTGTAGCAGTGCGAGCAATGAATCTGTTTAATGACGATGCAATGTCGCATTTCTGTGAAATCCTCAAAAGGTGGCAAAAGTAGCGATCATTGGATAGTTTCCTTGTTAAAGTCGCACGAAAAGAAAAAGATCCCAGTGAGCCGACAGACTGCGGTGATTCTGTGAGTTGTAGTGAAAGTCGTCCTACACAATAATCCTCCTCCTCTCCCCCTCTCTCCTCCTCTCTCGTCTCCGTCACATCAGTCTTTTTAAAGGTAAAGTGCAGGTTATTTTGTTTTATGCATTTTTACTTTATATTTTGTATTAAGCATTTTTATATAAATATTTTTGGCTTGTGAAGCGAATGATCTGATTCTCCATTAATTCTTATGGGGAAATTCGCTTTGATATACGAGTACTTTGGATTACAAGCATGTTTCCGAGAACAAATTACGCTCACAATCCAAGGTTCCACTGTACTGCTTATCGACTGGTTAATAGCATCACTACAGGTGAAGCATGGTGGTGGCAGCATTATGCTATGGTGGTTCTCAGCTTCGGGGATGAGGACTTGTCAAAACGAGGGATAAGCGAGGGATGAATGCAGCCAAATACAAAGCAGTCGTTGAGGACAACCTTAAAAGTAAAAAAAAAAAAGGCTTAAAAAAAAGTCAATTTAATCTATTTTATTAAATCTATAACACAAAGTGAGCCAAAACTGAAGCAGTTTGAACACTTTTCATAGTCACTGTACATATTAATGACTCTTTTACACTGGTATCCTGAGTGTACGTAGGTAAATTCCAAGCATACGAGCACACGGTAAGCAAACACAACCTGCAAGTGTACACACCGCAAACACACACGTGCTCCTACTTATCCTCACACACCCCTAACACGCCACATCAGGTGAGACCAAACACACAAATACACCTGCTCAGCTGCTGAGGTACTGACAGCAAAAAGATCAGGGCTTGCTATAACATCATCACTGGGTTTGTTGCCAGGGTGTTAAGAAAGCACTTAATGTTGCACTCCACCGAACATGCCTTTTCCATGATCTCAGAGTCCAGGTGAGGGGTCAGAGGCCACACCTTGGAGGGCACGGAGCCAAACCAAGCTGGGCTGCGCCAAATACTGCAGCCACTTAACAGATCTGAGTCACTGTTTGTGTATTCCCTGGCACACACACGAGAGGCTTTGAGCTAAGAGGTGAAGAATGTGTTCAGAAAAAGGGAGGGCATATAAAACATTAGCTATATGAAGAAAAATGTTTACGGGCATTTTTGAAAGTGCTGGAAAAAACCTTTGTTCGGAGGATTAAACACAAAGGGTCCTTTGTTTGTGATCGATTAGTGTTTCTTCTGCTGGGAAACAGAGACCTTGTGCTACAGTGTTGTCCGAGATATGATGCAATCCCCAAGCGTTCGCGACACATAATCGGTCTTAAATGGTGACCCATGAATGGACATGGACACTGCAGATGGAGGGAGATGATGGGAGATGGGTAAGAATAGAGGGTGTGGAACATCCTGTTTATGAATGACGCTGAAGTTCAGTCTGGAAGATTACGTGGCTTGTGTGGAAGGTTGAACATTGCAGGCGCAGAGCAGGCGTGCACCGCGGGTTGTGTTCAGACAGGATTTCAGCTGACATCTATCATCCTCTCTGAGCGTCACTGCTAGTACATAACACGCACATACACACTCTATCTTTATAGGGGATTTCCGTAGACCTCTATAGGTAATACTACTGGATGGAGCTAAACCCAAGCCTAAAACCAACTTCAAAAAACCTGTCACTTTGAATGAAAGCTTATAGGGACCAGATACACTTATAGGCTCCGAATTTGAGCTGGTGTATTGCTCATATGTTGGGCTTGTCAGCTTTTTTTTTTTTTCTTGGTGAATTACGGACTGTTTGCTCACACTTGTATCTAAGTTCCTGTGTTTGTGTCTACCTCGAAAAAAGTAGAACCAGAAAACGGGAAACACACTCGGACTTCTGCTGACTAGCCGGTATTTCTCTTAACTAAAGTCTCAGTGTCAAATCTGTTACCGTAATCTAACTGTATATCTTTATCGAATAGAGGAATTCTTAAATGGAAAGAGAGGAGAACATTGGATTGGATATCGCAGCAACATCACAACATAACTTTTTCATCCTGACCAAAAAGGTTCACAATCACATAACACAGAGAACATATAATCTCATGATCTGAACTAACTGTTGCGCCTGTTCCATGATTTAAAAAACAGAAAGAAAGAAAGAAAAAAGAAATAAAGAAATAAAGAAAGATAAATAGGGACTACGAGAAAGTTAGACAGCAACATCCCAAAAATAACATTCCTACAATGTCCTGAAAACATCTGCTGCGACAAGAATTTGCCTCGCAATGTTATTATAACTTCCACCACATCACTGATGACTTTTTTTTTTTTATCTAACTGTGCTGATTCATTTACGAAAACTGACTATACTTCTAGCTGTGATTCACATTGCAGGCTTGTTTAGTCCATTGATTAGAATAAATCATTGTTCCTATAGATAAAGCACAGTCACACGTGACCATTCTATATACAGTGAACCCCCGCAATACCGCGGTTCACCTATCGCGGGTTCAGTGCATTGCGGATTTTCAAATTTTGCTTCGCAGAATTTTTGGGCTTTCGCGGGACTCTGGAATATAAAATATTATTTAAAAAAATGTTAATTCAAACATTAAAAGAACATTTAAATCGAAATAAAACAGTATGTACTGTATTTCATCAGCGGATG
>JAQMCW010000023.1:5699350-5717779 GCA_030068335.1 Chrysichthys cranchii
AATCATGTTACACACCTGATATCAATTAACTTAATTAGTTGCTAGATGTTCTCCCAGCTGAAACTTTTTAAACTTTCCTGCATTTTCAGCCATTTGTTGCCCCCATGCCAACTTTTTTGGAACCTGTAGCATGCATCAAATTTGAAATGTGCTCATTTAGTGGATTAAGGTGTCCAATTTCCCAGTTTGAACATTTGCTACGTTATCTATGTTCTGTTGTGAATAAAATACTGGCTCATGTGATTTGAAAGTCTTTTAGTTTTCTTTAAAGAACGTCCCAACTTTTCTGGAACTTGGGTTGTAACTCTATTTTTTAAAATTTTCTGTAAGTGACCAAGACTAAAACTAAATGCAAAAAAGCTTTCATTAAAAAAAAAGTCAAAATGAACTGAAGAGCACAACAAAGACAGCGACTGTAACCAATTTACTGAGTGTACGAAAGGGCAAGTTTGAGTCTGAGTATTTAGCAATATTCCAGGTTTATCTAATCAGCAACAAGGAAACGTCTGTAATAAAAATCTGCTTTCGTGATTTATGGATGTGTAAATGTACATTGTGGTTTGTTACGCCCAACTAGTTATGCACCACACCTCATTTTTTAATTACGACCTATATGGCTCTCATCCACTGGAAAAGAAAAGTGCTGATTGCACAACGGCTGTCCTACATCATTTATCACATTGCAGTTCAGTTTTTAATTGGGTTACCTTGAGTGGTCAGGGGTTAAGAAAATACTCCCGAGATAATCTGAAAATTCCCGTCACATCTCCCGTCTTCCCGTATCTTTTTTTTTTTCCTTTGTATGTCGATATGACCAGTTTTACAAAACCGGGGGGAAAAGTCTTTCAAAAATACACTAAGCTATTGTGTCTTTCACAGCCCTCACAGCTGTTTCTGCTTACAAACGAGAGTCGAACAAGTAATAACTCAAGAATCTGAGCAATTATAAAATCCAATTTCACATTTTTTATTAAACTCTGGGATTTGGTGTGTATGAGAAAAACATTAGGTCATTTTTAACATTATGCTCCAGACGCTAACAAAACATCCAACATAAAAAGAAAAAGAAAAAAAAAACTGAGAATGCTGTGCCAGTGCAAAACAAGGTTTGGGCAAGTCTAATAAGTCCTGCAATAAGACTTCATACACAATTTGAGTAATCACAACAAATCAGTTTTTACAAGGGTTGAAAATGGATTCAAAGGTAAAACGTCCGGCTGTAGTTATAGTGGAGATTTTAAAAAAGAAAGAAAAAAGACTACAATATCTGGCAAGCGATATAAGCTTAAATATCAGCCCAGAACTCTTGAGCCTTGTCTTACACTCTCTCTCTCGTATTCTCCAAGTTTTCTCCATCAATGAGCAGCATCGCTTGCCTGCCTCATAATTTATTATAAAGTTCTCCTCAAGCTGTTGCCATTAAGGGAGCAAGAGTGTGAATGAAAATGGAAAGTGTTGCACACCTGTACTCCGTCCACATTTTTAAAAAAAACTCTAACGAACTTAATTCATTCCGAGACTCTGTTCGTGAGTCGATTTGCTCACAACTCGAATCAATTTTTCCCATTTAAATTAATGTAAATACAATTAATGTGTTTCAGCCCTCAAAAGTATGTTTTTTAAAGTGTATTATGGGTTTATGTGTGGCAATAAAACATAGAATAAAATTCAAATAACCTTAATTATAGAAAACTAAAACTAAATGAAATAAACAGATGATTTTAATGCATGTTACCTTTCCGGGGGATACGTAGTTGCTGGCGTAGGTGGACGGTGGCAGAGGGATATGGTGGCGGTTCTCATGTTTTGCGATTATTTCTTTCTTTATTTCAACTGTTATACGCTTAGGCTTCTTACTCTCACTACCATTTCCACTTTTCACTTTCTTAGGACCCATAATGAAGCTTATAGAGCAAAAATGCAGAGAAACACCTTGAAAAAAAACGCGTTGAACACGTTCACACCACAAGTGCTTGACCGGAACTTTCAGTCAGTACAAAATCTGCTCTGGAATTTAGTTCGAACGTTGATTTGTTCGCTATCCGATGCGTTCGCGAGCGGAGGGTCCACTGTATATGACTGGTCTGAAGAGGATGTCACAATATTAGGGGCAGGGAGGAGTTTAACCTCAACTGCTCAGTTGTATAAATAAGATAAATGTAAGTCACTCTGCATAAGAGCCTCTGCCAAATGACTGTAATGTAATGTAATAAAAAAATTTTTTAAAAAAAGATAAGAAGCTGCTAAGAACGAATACAAGACAACAGTGAGCTAGAAAACGTGTATCATATTCCTTGTCCCTGTTCTACAATCACTCAACACTGATAGTTATAGGTTTCTGGATATGTAAAGTTTTTTTTAATAAAATGTTTATCATATTAGCAATTAACAAAGAAAAAAAAAGGGTCCAAGCTTTATTGTTCACGCTCAGACTCTGAAGGAGTGCATTATTATATCGGAATGCTCTTGTTTGGTGAAGAAAGTGCAGTAAGACTACGTTATTGTAAATCCGGATTTGTCTAACAGCTGATATTAGTGCTAGTACCAACCGTAAGACAAATACATGCTGTATGCCAGGTGATAACCCTCGGGCTTAACAGTTCCCATCCATCTCTCTCCTATCACACTGAAACATGCCACACCAAAGATACTTGTAAAACTGCAGCTCATGCTGCATCACAGGGCAGTGTAACACACTTAGAGGAAACCACCTTCTTCCACATATATGAGCTTGCAAATGCCCTTGATTGGATAATGTCACTGTGATTGACAGGAGAGAGAGAAACTATGCCCCTCCCACCCAGACAGCATGACCGCTTCTGCACCCTTGGCCCCACGCCACAGATATCTCTGGTATAGTTGGGATTTGAAATCACACTCTCCCAAGAGTAATATGGTTATTTTAGCTGCAGAATTCGGGAGCCTGGGTGTAAAGGCCTTTTTATTTATTTATTTATTTATTTATTTATTTATTTATTTATTTAATGCTTGCTTTGTTTCATGGATGTGATTACAGCATTCATTCATCCTTAGTATCCGCCTGTTCGGGGCTGCAGTGGTTTAAATTAGACTACACATTTGTTTCAGCAAACAGAACAACGTAACTTAGTTAGAAAATGCTGCAGACGTGTGCAAACAAACAATTATAAATGTACAAAACAAAGGGGGAAAAATCGCTATCGTTGCTATAGTAACAGCTTTTCACTAGGACGTGTACGCCCACATCATGCAAACATAGCAATAAGCAGATTTTCCTTAACAATGCTGTTAATTAATTAATTAACAAAGAAGGGTGGCACAGTGGTGTGGTGGTTAGCGCTGTGGCCTCACAGCAAGTAGGTCCTAAAGTCGATCCCCGGGGTCGACCTGGGTGCCTTTCTCTGTGGAGTTTGCATGTTCTCCCCATGTCCATGTGGGTTTCCTCCGGGTATTCCAGTTTCCTTCTACTGTCCAAAGACATGCACAGAGGGGATTAGGCTAACTGGCTACTCTAAATTGCCCATAGGTGTGAATGTGAGTGTGAATGGTTGTCTGTCTCTGTGCGTTGGCCCGGTGGTGGATTGCCCAGGGTGTACCCCGCCTCTAACCCGAAGTCAACCGGGATTGGCTCCAGCGTCCCCCTGCGACCCTGAACAGGATTAAGTGGCAGAAGATGAGTGACTGAGTAATTAACAAAGAAATGTGTACAACTCTTACTGAGGTGAGGTTTTCTGTTAAGAGAACATTTATTAATTATCCTTTACTGAAGGAAGCCCCAAAGTCTGAAATCTAGAGCCGAACTGACAGGCAACACGACTGAGCCGCATTTACGGACACCTCTTGCTCCAATTGGTACGATGTTGGTGGTCCACTTTATTTGTTTTTTTCCTCCTATTTACAGAGCCTGGGGCACCACCGAGACCAGAGTTTTTCCTCTAAGTAGTTATGTTATCAACAACTGCTGGTAAGTAATTAGGATTCAGGGGAAAAATAAATGTCCTGATTTAAAAAAGAAATCTCTGACCCTACCTTTAAAATATTCAAGCAGTTCCAAGAAGCAAATAAATGCAGTCATTCTTTCACTCGAAGCAGTTAATGTAACTCAGGGGGAAACATGGTTGTAGTGTGACTGGATGATATATCCCACACCCATTTCCCAGTACGTTGTACAGTAAGAGTACAGATCAACCTAGAGTCTGGAAAGTCGCACGTCCACCCCCACTACTCCTCAATGCTTGGACCCAATCCTAAATTTCTTCGAGATCAATAAAGCAGACCATAAACCATAAAGCCTGTTAAAAACCAAGCCCAAGGTTTGAGGAAACTGGCTCGAAAACCTCAAACTCTCACTCCTTTGACCTTCAAACTCGTTGGTATCGCAGCTCATGTAAGCGCTAATAAAAGTGCATTAGTCCAGCCGTGTGGTTTTCCGTTTCAGCTGTGATTCATGCACAAGCGCACTTTTGTCCCCAAGTCTTCTGTGGAAAGCTCCTTAAAAGCCTTGCATGCATACATGCATGCATGCACGTGTGAAAAACTCCCCGTGTGTGTTCTGTCTGGCCGGACAGTCCCATACCTGGGCCTTTAAGACACGGCACAACATGGCGCCTCTGTTTGCTTAACGGGACACAAAGGCACATTCCTTACTGTGGATGAGGAATTGCTCAAGTGAGTCTGAAACAAGGGGCTGCTAATGGAGCGTGGACAGACTGCTGAGGGAGGGGATGTCTCTGCTTCACGCGCACGTACCCAGCACAGAGAGTCAGAGAGTCGGCGCTAAGATGGATGAGACGGAGAAGATAAGGTGGCATCAAAGTGCTGAGGGTCAAACGGATTGAAATTGAAGTCAAGCACTAGAACAATATAATTCAAGTAATCTTGCTACTAATCTTCTTGGGAAAGAATCTGCTGGATCCGTATCAGTAAATCTCCATATATCGTGTACTGAATGCACAATGCATGCTTTGTACGCGTTATCTGCAAAGGGCAGGTCATCCATGCGCTGTAGTACGTTATGGCCTATTTTCATCGCTGTTCAAGGTCACGGTTTCAATTGTGCGCCGAGGCGACGGCTGGGCATATTTGCTCCTTGAGCTGGAGTTCTGCATCAGTGAGCCGCCGTTGCCGCCCCGCCTTGTGCGGTGGATCATTAACCTGAGGTGTTACGCAACGACCTGTTGAAACTGTGCAAACTTTATTAACCACACAAGCCTTGGAGCTGCTATCTGCACAGGAGGGGATAATCATCAACCAGAGTCTCACACACACGCATACACACACACCTATGCACGTCTGTCTTTTTTCCTTTCTCCCATTCTCTCTTTCCATGAATCTGATTTTGTCCTTTCCTATGTTCTTCTTTCAATTTTCCCCTCTGAACGTCTCCGTTTCTCTCTTCTTCTCTGCAAGGACAGACACGGTGGCGGCAGCTGCAGGCGATTCAGTGCATCAGTGCAGAGACACGGAGAGCTGCCCCACTATTATCAATTACATAAATAAATACCAGAAATGCAATAAGGCGTGCGGTGCAGCGAGCCGGCTGTGTGCCAGGGCGTTTCTCAAATCATGACAAACCCTGCCATTCAAGCCATGAATGGTACTGACTGACAGTTAAGTGATACAATAAGTAGTAATCTTTTTGTTTTGTTTTGTTTAAGATTGCTGTTATTTCATTTTTAATCAGTCCCATTAAGTGGGAATATAGATTTTTTTTTAATTATATCAGGAAATCTGTCAAAAATCAGGCACCAAATAAGCATAAACATATTGTCAGTCAAAATCAATACCTTGTTCATAGAGTTCCCCAGTGGTGATGGGAATGTCATATGTAAAGCACCTGATCCCTGGAATATCCATCCGTCCATCCATCCATTATGTATACCACTTACTGTATCTATTAAGGGTCATGGGGAAGCTGTAGCTCCACTGCCATCCATCTACGCCAGCATCTACATATCCACCGCAAAGGTAACGTGCAGTAAAATCATCTGTTTACTTAATTTAGTTTTATTTTTCCATAGTTTAGCTTATTTTCATTTTATTCTATGTTTTATTGTCACACATAAACCCACAATACACTTTAAAAACATGTTTTTGAGGGCTGAAACACATTCATTGTATTTACCTTCATTTCAATGGGGAAAAATTGATTCGAGTCGCGAACAAATCGGGTCACAAACACAGTCTCGGATCGGATCAAGTTTGTGACCAGAGGTTCCACTGTGTGTGTGTGTGTGTGTGTGTGTATGTGTGTGCGTATGTATATGAATATCAGCACCGTTAAGCGCTTTCAGGTTTGGTTTGGCCCTCTCGAGATTATAAGTATCCAAAGAACCCTTAAAGAACATTTCTTTAACAAATTACAGAAAAGACATTTAAAAAAAAAAAAACAACGCTATTGGCTCAAGCTGTGTAAATTTACTTTCCAGGGCCAATCGTGTGCCTCGACCATCACCATTATTCATGCTTTTGCTCGAACTTGATCACATATTGCAGTCATTTTACAGGAAAGACAATTCCACCAAGTGCCAAACACCCTAAACTGACTGTTACTCCTTTCTAATAAATACACACTGTCCAGGTCTGCTCCGAGAAAATTTCATTAAAGTGGTTAAGGCGGCGTGCCAAGCCCAGGTAAGGGTCGAAGTGGATCAGACGGACACTCTGTCTGCACAGGTCATGTGAGTGCACGGCCGTTCCGTATCGCGCTGCTATATCTAAGATGGCCACTGCCAGGGTGAGTGTTAACACTCTGGCTTTATTTCTGGCCTTATCACTTCCGCAAACTGGACTTAGCCTGGCGTTGGGTTACACTCTGCTGCTTGGCAAAGATATTTCTAGAGCTGCTTTCAAAACGGCCAGGCTGGGAAAGATGCAGTGCAGAGCTACTTCGAGGAAGTAGAGTGGGGAGGTAATAAAGAGAAGTGGGCTTTAACGAGGAGGGGCTTCGGTGATACGCGACCGTCGGCCTGACAGCAGAGAAGTGTGTGAAAACTCGTGTCAAGAGTCATCGAGTAACTCAGAAAAACGAAAAAAAAAAACACTGGAGGTGATGTTACAGTAAAAATAAATGCTGCTATTGACGTACGACTTTTCACTTCAACAGCTAAAATAACAGATAAACCAGCATGTGTGTGTGTGTGTGTGTGTGTGTGTGTGTGTGTATGTGTGTGTGTGTGTGTGTGTGTATTGCGTAACCAGGAACCAAAGCATGGTTTCTGTGTCGATCTGTTTTTGTTTCATTTCATGACAAATGAATAAAGTAGGAAAAAAACGCAGCGCTGTTGAATCCTCAACCCTGATTGGTCAGAAGGAGTTGATTTATTTTCTATAACAGCAGGTCTGACAATAGTGTTGGCTGTAATGCAAATCATAGGATTTAAGACTAATGATTAACAGATTTTTTTAGGTTCTTTATCATAAACTTTTTTGGAAGGAGATGTGGATTTATAAATTATGGAAGGAGTCTCCAGTGCCAATGCTTTGTAACAGTTTTACGCCATGGGAAAATCCGTCACAGAAATCTCTGCGTTTTCTGTAACATGAAAAGCTCCATTTTTTGTCTCATCGACTTCACAAAGGAAAGAAACCAAGAGGTTGTGAAGGAACAATGGTTTGTCCCTGCTATAGTTTAAGTGACACAGGGGAATAACTTGCTTTGCAGACATAAAACAGTCAATGTAACTCTAAACAGTTAAAAGTAAGACAAATTGCTTTGGTATAAAGGGAATAAAACGCTTCACGACATGCTGTTTTTGGAAAATAATCCACTTTGTTGATTATTTTTCTGATAGGGCACGTCCATGAGTGTTTTGTTCGTAGTATAGCATCATATTTAAAGGTCCACTATGTAGGATTCAGCTGCATGCAATTCACTATGGAGCAATAAACAGATAATAAAAATTCACAATTGTTCATAGTTACAGGTAACTGAACGCTAATGAAAAATACATATGGATACAGTGGCTCCTCGGCTTGTGAACGCATCAGATGGTGAACAAATCGATGTACGAACTAAATTCCCCAACAGATTTTGTATCAACCAACAAACAAAGCCTCGACGGGCGTACAAGAAGCCAACCCACGCTTTGCAGCACAAACATTAATTTCCAACGAAGCACTCATGGTGTGAAAGTGTTCAATACATTTTTTCACTGTGTTTCTCTGCATTTTTGCACTATAACCCTTCATTATGGGTCCCAGGAAAGTGGAAATGGTAGTGAGAGTAAGAAGCCTAAGCATATAACAGTTTAATTAAACTAAGAAATAATCACAAAACACGAGAACCGCCTCCATATCCCTCCGCCACCGTCCACCTACGCCAGCAACTACGTATCCACGGCAAGGGTAGCATGCATTAAAATCATCTGTTTATTAATTTCGCTTTATTTTTCTATAATTAGGGTGATTTCATTTTTTTTTATTCTATGTTTTATTGTCACACATAAACCCACAATACACTTTAAAATACATGTTTTGAGGGCTGAAACACATTAACTGTATTTATATTAATTTCAGTAGGAAAAATTGATTCAGGTCGCGAACAAATCGGGTCATGAACAGAGTATTGGAATGAATTAAGTTCATGAGCCGAGGGCCCACTGTACTGTATTCCATTTCTGCTAATAGATCGCCCGATAAAGTCGATCACGTTATTGTATATTGAGTTACTGTATAGTGAGCCATTGTAATATTGTAATATGGGTAAATTAGAGATATTGTAAATTAGAGCTATTATATTATTGTATTATTCTATAATTGTAATATATTGTATTATTTAATACTGGTATCTTAACCTGTTAGTAATTTACTTCTTTCTTTCTTTCTTTCTTCCTTACTGTTTGGGAGTAACTGGAACCACATAATTTCCTCAGAGATTAATAAAGTATTCTGATTCTGATTCTGATAAATCCTACATAGTGGGCCTCTAAGAACGGTTATGACTAGTGGCTTTCACATGTCTTTATCCACTTCTCAGGTTTTTGAAGAGACAGGTTTTGAAGACATCCTTATTCTAAAGCCTAAGGAACTAAAATCCGCTAGACTAATCTAGAGTATATTTTTAAACGCACAGAGTAATTGATGTCAAAATTAATGTTACACCAGGAATCCAGTCACATCACCGTTTCTTTTCCTTCTAAAAAAAAAAATACATATACCTGAATAAACATTGACTAGTTGCATCATCTGTTACTTTGTACCAAGCTGTATAGCTTCATGTAAACATGTTTATTAAGCTTTAACTCATTCCCTCCCAACCTGCACCTATAAAGAGGTTATAAATCTACATACTAGTCAGTCATTTCAAAATGTAATGATGTTTTTTAATACAGCAAAGGCTTTTATCTTGTACAAGAGCCGCGCTAGAAACCCATCTTTTACCCTAAATGTACATCAGGACCTGCTACACAGAACTAAACATTTTCTAACATTTACATGAGGCTTGTATAACCTCAACACCCTACAGCGCAACAATCCACTCCTGCCCGAGTGTGTGGAATGCTCTGGGAAGAAAAAAAAAAGGACCGAGGATTGGTCTGAGGCACATAAAAAGCCCTGTCTCGGGTTGCCGAAGTTCAGCAGCCAGTCTGAGAGGTGTTTAATAAAGCGGGAATAGTGCTGCACACTTCACTTCACCCCATCCACCTCCCCTCCACCCCCCGCGCTCTACTTAGGGAAATGGCTGTTTGCGCTGGTTATTGGCCAGAGTAGTCACTCGTTCCAATTTCTATCCAAAGAAAACAATGGTCCTGTCACAGAACCGTGACATGGTGCTACAGGCTGTGCAACATGCAGAAGGTGTTCGGTTTGAACTCCTGGTCTTCGGACTAGCAGTGACTTCATGTTAAACATCACATTAAGAAAGGTTTTTGGAAAACCGTGGAAGTTAATTCACCACTCTAGGCATGAATTTAAACCTGTGACAAGAGTTCATTCAGAACTACAGGGTTAAACCAACACTTTAACAAAGTTAATTCACCTCTAAGAGTTCATTCATGAGTGTACCAAGGTTTATTTCACCATGATGTGTTAATTCAACACTGTAACAGAGTTACAGTCACCACTATAGAGGTGACGCCACACTGTAAGAGTTCATTCCCCAGTGCATCAAGGTTTTATTCATCACTACAGAGTTACGTCAAGGATGTAACAGAGTTAACTCTCTATTATAAAGATTAATTCTGGACTCTAACTGAGTCAGTTCAATACTATAGTCATTTCAACACTCCAACAGAGTTAATTCTCTATTACAAAGGTTTATTCTAGACTCAAGGTTTATCAAGGTTTAAAGTGTGTCAAGACCGTTACAGAGTGAATTCATCACTAAGAGTTAATTCCCCAGTGCATCAAAGTTTTATTCATCGCTATAGAGTTACGCCAGTGCTGTAACAGAGTTAAATCTCTATTATAAAGTTTAATTCGACACTGAGTCTGTTTAATACTAGAGAGATAATTCAAGACTATTCAAGATTCAAGACTTGCACTTAATGCAACACCAAGTGTAAATTTAAACCTGTAGCGGAGTTAATTCAGTATTATAAAGGTTCGTTCAAGACTCTTGAGTGGATGTAATACTGCATGGTTAGTTCATAACGGTACCAAAGTAAATTCACCACTAAGAGTTAATTCAACCCTGCAACTGAGTTATTAGTCTATTGCAAAGGTTCACTCTAGACTAACTGAGTCTGTTTAATACTGTAGAGATAATTCAAGACTGCAACACTTAATGCAACACTAAGAGTTCATTAAAACCTGCAGCACTATTACAAAGATTCATTCTGGACTCTAACTGAGTCAGTGTAATACTACATGGGTAGTTCCTGTCTGTACCAAAGTAAATTCATCACTAAGAGTTAGTTTCCCAGTGCATCAAGGTTTTATTCTTCACTATAGAGTTACGTCAATGCTGTAACAGAGTTAACTCTCTATAATAAAGTTTAATTCTAGACTCTGAGCCTGTTTAATACTACAGAGATCATTCAAGACTGCAACACTAAATGCAACACAAAGTGTTAATTAAAGACCACAACAGAGTTTATTCACTATTAGAAAGGGTTGATAGAAGTCCACCAGAGTTCTTCACACCTGTAGAGCACTTTAGACCCTCCCAGAATAAATTCCCCACTAAACAGATCATTCATGTGTGTATCCAGGGTTTAAATCCCATGCTGTAGTTCAGGACCGCACTAAACCCCATTAAGCAGCATGAAGTTCAATTCAAGGCCGTCACCCAGCCGGGTTAAGCCACCACTGGGTGACACACCTGGTTCAGAGTGACCCTCCTCACACTGCACCTTTCTCAGCTCCCTGCAGCTCTGTACGGGTGCAAAACTTTCCCCTTGGCTCTAATCTTCCCATGGGCTACACGAGCGCGCATGAACCCGCGTGGATGGCTCTGAGTGAAGCGGGGAGAAAGATGACTCACAGGTAGTAGGTGAAGGCGCTGAGGCCGCTCGGCACGGAGCTCAGTCCTCTCCCGGAGCAGTCCGCGCCTCCGTCTCCGTCGCAGCGGCACGCGGGCGCGCACACGGCCGGAGTGGACGCTGCCTGAGCCGCGGCGCCGCGCACGCACAAGCCGAAGACGAGGATCCGGACAGCAAGCGAGGGCATCATCGTGGCGCGTTTTCTTCTCTTTTCTTTTCTGTTTTTTTTTTTTTTTTAACCTTGTTGTGCACCAGCTCCGGAGACCAACCCCTCACCACCGTCTCCTTATCCGTCGTTTCTTTCTTTCTGAGTGCGTGTTTGTGTTGTTTTCAGGCGAGTTAACGGACTAAAGTCGGCGCCTCTTTGTTTATCGGTGCATGTCGCGTTAGAACCAGCGCTGCGCTCTCACCCAAACAGGGCCGGTGAGCGGGCGTTCATGCCGCGCCGCCTCGAGTCCCGTCCGAGCACACACACACACACACACACACACACAAACACCTTTCCCGAGGTTTTTCCGCTTTTGTTTCTCCAACCAAAACAAGACCGCACGCCGCGCTCTGCCTCCAGAGCCTTCGCTGAAGAATAAGGTGAGAAAAACGCCGAGGCGGAAAAAATAAAGCCGACGAGCGCCTCAGGGCTGGGGTTTACGGCGTTTCCTCCGTTTCGCAGAGACAAACACAGTGGCGCGAGCGATATCCGCCCCTCGGCTCGTGCAGCGCTCGCGAGCCTGCCCCGCTTTCTGCTCTGCTCGGGACAGCCAGCTTACGCGCGAGCTGCTGAATATGCTAATGAGCTGCTGCATATTCATGATCTCTTAACATGGGTGTTAGATCTGGAGCAGGGGGTGTCTCAAAGGTTCGGGGTAAATTAATAACGCTGAGTGGCTCGGTGGAGGTTTAGTTTCTAAAAATTACTAAGATATATATGTGTGTGTGAGTATATATATATATACTAGCTGATTACCCAGTGGCTTCGCTCACTGAATGCAAGGGGGAAAAAAATAAAATGCAGTATTTATAAAATAAGTTTGTTAATTACCAATTTTACTTTTCGACAAATAGTGGTCATTCGTCATTTCCGTTTCAAACTTGAAAAAAATTATGTATACTGTGTGTGTGTGTGTGTGTGTGTATATATATATATATTTTTTTTTTTTTTAAGTAAATGTTTTATTTTTTGTTTTATTTTACGTTTAGACCCAGACAACTTCCTATTTCTGACATTTCCACTGAAAGAATACATTAGGTGTGTGTTGACTTTGGTGCATGGACCCCTAAATATTATACATTTGATCATGTGGCATTTTGATTTCCTCCACTGTACAAAAAAAAAAGTAGTAGTAGTAAAGGCCTAGCACTGTCACCTCACAGCAAGAAGGTCCTAGGTTCGATCTCCGGGGTCAACCTGGGTGCCTTTCTGTGTGGAGTTTGCATGTTCTCCCTGTGTCCGCCTGGGTTTCCTCCGGGTACTCCGGTTTCCTCCTACACTCCAAAGACATGCACAGAGGGAATTAGGCTAATTGGCTACTCTAAATTGCCCATAGGTGTGAATTGTTGTCTGTCTCTGTGTGTCACTCTGCGGTAGATTGGTGACCTGCCCAGTGTGTCTCCTCTTACCCGAAGTCAGCTGTGATTGGCTCCAGCTTCCCCCCATGACCCTGAACAGGATTAAGTGGCAGGAGATGAGATGAGATGGAAAGAAATTAATGGCTATGCTTCAGAGACCCCAGATTGAGAACCAGTTAACGAAGACCTACACCATTCAGTGAGACTGAATGAACTCTTGCCTTGTTTTATGAACACGTACAGACTTTAGACTTGCAACATTAAATTCAGTCTCATAATGCTGAAAGAACACACACAGCACCGGGTTCTCCTGCTTTCAAGGCCCAGAAACAATAAAAATGTCGCAAGCAAAATTCAGTACATACATTTGGTTCATCTTCAGACGGTGGAACGGTGGTGCAGTGGTTGGCACTGACGCATCACAGCAAGTGAGGTTCTGGGTTTGACCTGCCGCCTGACTGGGGCCTTTCTGTGTGAAGTTTGCATGTTCTCCCTGGGCATGTGTGGGTTTCCTCTGGGTGCTCCAGTTTCTTCCCACAGTCCAAAGAATTGCAGAATAGGTCAACGGGAAACTCCAAAATACCCATTAGGTGTCAATATGAGTGTGAATGGGTGTTCATCTCTGTCTTAGCCCTGTGATAATTTGGTGAACTGCCTGAAGTCAGACGGGATCACCTCCTGCTACGCCACAACCCCCCCTCTATAGCGGTATAGATAATGGATGGATGTTCATCTTCAGAAGACACTTTATCCTGGGCATAATGGTGGTGAATTCTGGGAGGTGCAGGATGGGACATAACTCACATACACACATGACATGCTCATTTTTCTGTTTTTTTTTTTCTATGAGTTTATTGGTTCTTAGGGGATTTCTTACCTTCCAAATGAAAAAAGGGTTTGAAAACACTATCTACAAATATCCTTTATGTGTTCCCCCAAAAACCCAACTGATGAGCCTTAAATCATGACTCACAGGGGTAATTTGTTTTTGTTCTGTATGACCCACAACTGCACAATTACAAACTAAAAATTAAAAGTAATGTCTCCTGGCAGACGGTCTCTTCTCACAACAAAAAGAAAAAGAAATAGCAAATATTTGGTATGACTGGCATAGTGCATTTGTCTCCAGTTCTTGATATGTGATAATTCAACAAATTCAAAGTTTTTGCTTAAAAATGACATATTTGGTGAAATTCCAAACATAGATTAAGCTCCAGACACTTCTATGACAATAATAAGAAACATTGCAAAATGAGACAATTTTATACATATTGGTAAAATCCAATCTGTGAGTTGTTGGTCACTCCCACAATGATTATCAGTGATTATACAGGGTGGGCCATGACAAAGTAGCCCGCCTCCAATACCAATGCCACGCTCTTTGGAGGAGGCCGTAGCCCCTTTCTCTTCGTCTGTTGCCCCGTGTGTAGGTGCATAGACGTGAACAGGGACCGCTTTCAGTATCTGTTGTGACTTTTGTTTAAGTGAATAAAAACAATTTATTTGCTCGTTCATCTTACCTTCCTATAGCCAGAGGTGGGCTACTTTTTCATGGCCCACCCTGTATTTGGTAAGTGTTTGGTAACAAGTATTAAGTGTTTTTTTTTTTTTTTTAAGTGACCTACTTTTGACATTTATAACACAACGCACAAACACATCCAAGATTACATTAATGACAAATAAAAAAAATCCACGAGGTATCTAATTCATATAGTTTTTCCATTTATCTGACATGTGATATCGTACAGGCTCCACAGTGGTAGGTCAGTGGTTAAGACGTTGGACTGCTGATCGGAAGGTCGTGAGTTCAAATCCAAGCACTGCCAAGCTGCCACTGCTGGGCCCTTGAGCAAGGCCCTTAACCCTCAACTGCTCAAGTGTATGAAAGAGAGAACTGTACGTCGTCCTGGATAAGGGTGTCTGCCAAATAATGCTAATGTAAAGTAATACACATAATGCTTCATGTCAGTGTTATAAATGCCAAATTGATTAGCACTTTAGTTTAAGGATATGCTTAATCATCTTTAAGATTTACACATAGCTTTCTTAAATTGTGTTCGTTGCAAATGGATCACCATTTTAGTTAAAAAGCGTTCACTTCCTCTGCTTCTAAGACAATCAGCCATAACATTAAAACCACCAGCCTAATATGGTGTAGGTTCCTTTCGTGTTGCCAATATAGCTCAGACTCCACAAGACATCTGAGGGTGTGCTGTGGTATCTGGCACCAGGATGTCAGCAGCAGATCCTTTAAGTGCTATAAGTTGCTTGTTCCTCAAACCATTCCTGAACTTTTTTTTTGCAGTGTGGCATGGAGCATTATCCTGCTGAAAGAGGCCACTGCTATTAGGGAATACTGCTGCCATGAACAATGTTTAGGTAGGTATCAAAGTAACATCCACATGAATGCCAGGATCCAAGGTTTCCCAGCAGAACATTGCCCAGACCTTCAAAGGCCTCCGCTGGTATGCCTTCTTCCCATAGTGTATCCTGGTACCATCTCTTCCTCAGGGACGTGACGCACACGCACTCAGCCGTTCACATGATGTCAAAGAAAACGTGATTAATCAGACCAAGGCCACTTTCTTCCATTGCTCCATGGTTCAGTCCTGATGCTCACATGCCCACTCTAAGCATTTTTGGTAGTGGACAGAGGTCAGCATGGGCTCGCTGTCACAAGTTTTGACATAACCTAAGGCGGCCGGTAGAAATGGGCCAGAATTATATTTCGTTTTGCAGTGAACATGAGTGCGGTGGACTTTTTTAATTCTACCATTGTTTTTTCCCCCCAGAAAGCCTTTATACAAGAAACTAAGTGCACGTTATACAACTTATACACAAGGATGAACAGCACAGATGTAGGTTTTGTGAGGTTTTAACACTTATTTAGAAATAATAAAAGAGGTATGTGTGTGTGTGTGTGTGTGTGTGTGTGCGTGTGCACGTAACACCCCACATCATTCTTATTATGCCACTGATCAGAGCTTGTGATATAATGCATTGCTCCCGGTTAATAGTTTTATTGTTGACCTATTGATAGATATTCGATTTTAGCCTCCCGTCTAATCTTAATAAGCTCCCATGTATCTTAATGGCTCTTCCAGGGTTATTTAATGAAAGAATTATATAATATTTCTGAATGCTAATGAGATATGAAAGCCCAGCGTAAATACTCTTCATATTCTTCTTTTTTTTTTCTTCTTCTCTGTATTAGTCACAGTTCTGCCACGTGAAAACTTTTTATTGCATCTTACGAACTTCAGCTTGACAAGTGGAATGGAGGAGGAAATCATATTAAGGCATGAAGTATGTCGTCTTCCTTTGATTAAAACCTCTAGAATGGCCCTGAACATACTTTTTGAACTTCAAACCGGCGCTGCAGTTATTTAGAGTGAAGCCTCCCGGACTCTTTTCATTCCGGTGTTACTGTCTGTGTTAACTTTAAAAGCCATCAAGCAGCTACACACACACACACACACACACACAGACAGAGAGACAAATACCCTACACTGTAGTACTTCAGGGATTAAGCATTCTGACTCAGAAGCGGACATGCCAGAGAGAGAGAGTGAGTGAGTGAGAGAGAGAGAGAGAGACAGAGAGAGCTTAATGTTTGGCCAGTCTACTTCTTAGCTGTAAAATCTTCCATATATGTCATGTCACTTCGATATAGTCGCTGCTCTACTGACGTCAGGTTTATCTAAACGAGCTAAAGCTTGCTTTTACAGACACATATTTGTCTAGACCTTGCAGCACTATCTTATCTTTCAATGCTATGCCCTGCGCTTTTATTATCATATTGAATTTGACTGTTATTTTTCCACTGTAGGCTTTTAAATCCCATTTCTCGCTACGCACAGGCACCTTGGTGGCAGATTAATGTCTGGAGGAGGGATGGTATTGTATTTAGTCTGGTTCAAGGAAGAATCTCAATCTTTTAGTCAGCTGCTCAAGGGATAAAAGACTTAATATTTTACCTCCAGTCCAAATTTTCTCATCATTTCTTAACAAAGGTAACATTTGTCACTTGTCAGGTACTCTGGATCGAAAACGTCTGCAGCCATCTACGTAGTATTGGAGCTAAGTTGACCTCTTTTGCTCAACTCTTAACCCAAGTTGTCATCACATGGCTCCAGCTGTAATGCGAATAATGACATGCGATGTGCTCGGGCCGAGACTGCACACCGGACATGTGGGATTCATTTCCAGCAGCAGTGGCAGCTCCATTCGCTTTCAGTATTTAGGCCTCCGTCCAATGTGTAGCCTCAGTGTGTGTAGCCTCATAAACTGCCAAGTGTTCCTCAGGACAGGAAGGGCCCGCGAGGCAACAGGGTTTCATGCAAATGCCATTTGCATAAGCAGCAGCAGAGGGGAGCAGTGAAAAAGCCACTTGTGCTGCTTGTTATGATAGACGGGTGTAAGAGGAAAAGACGCGGACGAGAACACATTTGAATGGCACATCAAGATCCTCGTACAGACACCGACTATCAAGACAGCGTTATCAAAAGTTGTGTGTACGTACATGTGCGAGTGTGTGTGCGTGAGAGAGAGGGGCAGGGATCAAGAAAGGGTCACAGGGGCACATCTATTTCACGGTAAATATTTTTTATAGGCCAGTTCAACCAGCCGAGCGATATCTGTCGTGATGTAATTATCTAGGATTAATTGGACAAAGTTCCTCCCTGTGGTTTATTTATTGTTTGTGATTAAGTACTTAGCTCCAACTTGTCTGCCTGGACCACAAGAAGCTGCTGGCTTTTGCTTTTGTTAGTGGTTATTATTAATCCTGCGATTGTGCTTTACAATTATTATTATTACACATTAGTATTATTTTTCTTTAGCATGTGTAATCATATGATTTACCATTTGGCGACTGGCATGTTGGCAGAAGTGGAAAAGATTCAATACTTTTTTACTGGATAACTGAAAAACATTGGCATTAAAAAAAAACCTTTTCATCGATTCACTATTGAATTCTCGAATCTGATCGGTCAAAAGATGTTTTTTTTTAATTTCATTTTACATAAAAGCAGCTCTGACAGTTCAAATCACAGCTTTTTTTTTTTTTCATTCATGCACTTGTTTTAACTCAAAACGGTTTAGTTTCTATTGTAGCAATTTAAACAGGTACAGTACTTGTAAGCCAATTCATTGCCAAATTTAAAAAAAAAAAAACAAAGTAAAATGTATAATCGTTGATATGGTGATGTTTTGTGTTGAGGATTATTTAAACACTCAAGGAAGGAGTCTCCAGTGTCAGCACTTTGCCAGAACAGTCCGAATGTTTTACTCTACAGCAGGGGTCCCCAACCTTTTTTGCGCCACATACCGGTTTTATGTCAGAATATTTTGCGCGGACCGGCACGTGCGCCCGGGGGGGGGGTTGGTTGGTTTGCGATGTAAACAGACAGACCAGGGCTGCGCAAAGTGTTACGATGGAACCGCTACATTCTCTGAGTCA
>JAQMCW010000023.1:5743950-5757587 GCA_030068335.1 Chrysichthys cranchii
TTTAACCCCCCACACTAAAACACTTCACATCATCGGACTATTCAAGTCAACGGACAACCTCTCCCCCCAATTAGTCCATTAATGCGAGGATCAACTGTCCTTTGTTTTCCAAGATTTCCCTGATGTAAAAAGAAGGTTTAGTCATATTCGCTGGATCAAGATTCATAGCAACTGAGCAATTTGCAATTTTTGCCAATTTAACAACATATAGTAATTTATGAGCTATTTGTTAAATACGGGGGATTATTTCAGCTCGATCTTGTGTCAAGTTAGCATTCAAAGGGTTTCAATTGTTTTTGTTTCCAAATCATTTGATCAGGCACTGTTTATCCAGAGAATATCAGTAGTTCCCAGTGTCCATGGAAAAAACAAGACTTATCAGTACACACCACTGAGCTCATTTGTAAACATGAACCATCAAACTTCTGTTCATTTTGTTTGGAACCCCACAACATTTCAGCAATCGATGGGCGATGTACATTGAATATCTGGACAGTATCATCTTTCGGACGAATTTTCAAGGTGAAAGATGCTACCAGTGGTGCAGTAAGTTGAATTGCCACCTTGTAGCTCCAAGGTCCCTGGTCTGATCCTCAGCTCGAATTACTGTCTGTGAAGAATTTCACATGCTCTTCATGTGTCTATAGGTGCTTCCTGCTGGTTCTCTGGCTTCCTCCCACTGCTATCACACCCTCAGCTGTATTCTCACCTCAGAATGTGTTCAGTGTTCATGAGATAGGCTGAAATCCTGACCAGGATATATCTTTTACTGAAAGTGAACAAATATGAATGAGTCAGTCCTGTGACTTGTTCGTGGTGGTACACGGATGGTTAATGATACCAGCTTTCTAAAGAGGTTCTGCTTGGGAATCTTTGTCGTGTTACACAGTCCTACATGGTTCCCCTATATGAACAACTAGATGGAATCTTTTTTAAAGAGTTGGGAGTGACGCAGGCTATTTTCTTTCCAAGCAGTGGGGGAAAGCCGAGGCCATGACCTAAAACATGAGATAGGAATATGTGTCAGGGAGGAGGCGATGTTTGACCTCTGTGCAAGGCAGAATGGAAATAGTTTAATATGCAATGGGGAGCACATGTTGGGCAGAATTAAACAGAACCGATGGCATGAAAGGAAGTGAAATGGGTAACATGTGAACATTCAAAATTGTTTGTCTGGGGTTTGGTTTAAATAAGTGTCATCAGGCATTTTTCTTGTTTGTTGCTTGTTTTTTTTTTTTTTTTTACACTGAAGCTCTGCAATAAATAAATTGACTCACCAGCCTGACCATAACCCTGCCTCTAGTGTGACTGCACCCGAGTGCCAGGAGAACTGTTACGGGTATGTTTATGAATGATTTAGTCAGTCAATAAATACACACCCACACAAATCCCTCAGCAATTGAATACATTGGTTTTCATGGAAGATTACTTCAATGTTTAGGAGTTATGGGTGGCAAATGTATTTCAGTTAGACAGGCAGGTCATTTTCTCTCCCTCCTTCCAAAATGGCTCCCATATTAGAGATTACAAACTAGCTATGCATTTGATCCAAAACAGCCATGCACTGGACTGATTGTTGCGCAGGTTAAACCAGGGGGCAGCTTTAGTGAACAAAAGAGCATTTTTATATCTTGATCAATAAAGCTGGATGTATATTATACAACTTGTAAAATGAATCAAATGGATAGCGTCTCACACTGACACCCACTAGACCATGAGACCAGTATTTGAGCAGATCGAACTAAGCTGGGGCGGCTGGTATAAATGTGCTAAATCTAGTGTCTTTCGAAAATAAAAAATGGTAATGTATGGCTTCATTTTGGCATCTGCATGAGATTATTCGCTGTTAATAAATGTCCTGGACCCAAGTGCAACAGCACTGACAATCATCACAATAACGATATGGAGCATGGGATGAAGATATAACACTGGGTCTGAATTCTTTCTAGCCCAGACCGTAGATTCCTGTGGCCTATCAGTGAGACTCATGTCAGGTCAATCAAGGTGGATTATTTACCCTGACATCCTTTTAACACCCATGAACTTATCTCAAAGGGTTAAAAACTAAACGTGATCCCTTCAGTAATGTAGGTAAAAGGTATTTTGGTGGCATACAGGCACTAAAAAACCCATCTTATTAATCATGAAACCGTGAAACAAAAAGGATGAAACTGGATCAATTCAGCTGCAACTTTATGAAGTGTTTTTAACAGCAAGGATGAAACAGAATTTTAACTGCAGCCTTTCAGGCTTTTTTTTTTTTTTTTTTTGCTGCATTATTCACAGACAAGAAGCATAACATTCCGTTCTTCGGTTTCGGTGAACTGTAGTCATTTTCTTCTGTGCCTGTCCTCTCAGGACTGATCAAGCTACTCACTTCAGATTCTAATAATTGTTCGAAAAGGATTTCTTAAGGACAAAAGCTCATAATGTGTGAGGACAATTTAAGGAGACCTTCGTAAATTAAATGTCGATCAATAGGTTATGCAATCTGCCAATCATATGGTAGCGGTGCATTATATAAAATCATGCAGATACATGCAGAGCCTGTAAGCTGATATTCCTGTCCTTGGCTAACAGGAGCGGTACTCCATATGTTCTTGTGCTGTGTTGTGCATTCTCAGATGTATTTCTGTTCACCACAGGTATATAGAGTGGTTATTTCAGTTACCATAGCCTTCCTGTCAGCACAAACCAGTCTAGCCATTCTGCACTGGCCATATATTTCATCTATAAGGCAGAACTGCCACTGGGTGGTTCTCGTTTTTTCGCACTATCCTGTGTAAACTCCAGAGTATTGGGTGTGTGGAAATCCCACGAGATCAGCAGTTTATGAAATACTCAATCCAGCCCATCTGGCACCAACAACCATGTCATGGTCAAAATCACTGTGATCATATTTTCATCCATTCTGATGTTTGAAGTGATCTTTAACTGACTGGTATCTGCACGATTTTATGCATGGCACTGATTTTCCTGATGAGAACATCATAAAATCCATCCAAAAATAAACAGGCACTATAATTTTTTAAATATTTATTTCTAGAAACGTTCTTCTAGGTGATCCACCGTAGTAGCCAAGTTGATGGAGATTCCTCATAGAAGTACGCTGACTCACTTGGAGTCGCTCTGCAACATCAGCGGCCGAACAACAGGGATTTTTTTCAACAATCCACTTGACAGTCTGAAGACACCTGTCAGAGGGTCCAGGTCGACCTGATCAGGATGCTCTTGATTCCTTTCCGTTGCTTTTGAATTGTTCAGTCACTCTGTTGACTGTAACAAGAGGAATCCCAAGGTTTTGTGCAATCATACGCTGGCTAAGTCCACCCTCAGACTGACCCCCAATACAAACTCTTTGAAGATCACACAACTCTTTTGCTTCTGGTGTTCGCCGCACGGCTAGTTGCTCTAAACAATTAATATACTGTAATCTGAAATGAAAAATAATAATATATTAACAGCTTTGAAGCACCAGGTGGTATCCGCATAGATAACACATACTGACGGGTGTCTGTTTACGTTTGAGATGTCTGTGTACAATAAAGTAGTTGGTGAGTGTATATTTTATATCAATATATAAAAGATATATACGGTATATAATGTTCTATAGAAGTTTTTATTTAATTGTTTGTTTGTTTGTTTAGAAATCCTTACAAGTCATTCATTTGTGAGTCACTGAGTCTTTTGTCAGTCATTGATTCTCTCTCATTATCTTTCTCACTTATATTATTCTCTCTCTCACTCCCTCTCTCTCTCTCTCTCTCTCTCTCTCTCTCCACCTATGGACTGTGCGTCATTTTCTGGAACAGAGTCTCAAGAGCAGCTCCGTGCTGATCCCATTAGCTCTGGGAGTCCACACAGTGACGCCATCACGTGTCCCAGACATCATTAAAACACCACATCTGTGTGTATATACTCTCGCACACACACACACACACACACACGTAAATCGAATCCATGAATCCACGGTTGAACAGTTCTCCTTCTTGCTCTTGTCCCTACATGTTACTTCCCGGCTGATTCTTCTCGCTTCATATGGAACACACACACCTCTTCTTGTATCTAACACTTCTTCTCACTCTTTCAGTACGCTTGTCTGAGTGTGTTTCTAGCTCATTTTGTTTGTTTTCGTTCTCCTGTGGTGCATCAGCGAAGTGTGTTTTCTAATTGGACAGCCCATTTATCATGTCTGCCATTCAGCCCAGCTGATTAATAATTAATCTATCGCTCTGCCACATGGGACACCATTACCAAATTACCCATACCATGGCAATATGTATCCTGCTCGGCCATGTTCCAGCCTGAGAGGGCAAGAGACAAAATAGAGCACCATATAACATATGGAGAAATCCCCTGTTCCGAAGTTTTCGGTCCTCATGTCAGGGGCGTTGGTCAGGGTCCGACGCTTTAATGTTAATGAAGTTGATTTTGGTTCTCTAGACCAACCTCAACGCCATCCCCATCCCCAGGCACCTCTGTTTACACAGGGCCCCCCTTTAATAGTGAAAAACCCTGCTTACCCAAAGCACACTAGGTAAGTAGGGTAGTTAGTAGAAATTTTCTTTTCATGCCAAAATCTTGTCTATGGTCATTTCCTTTTTGCTACAGATGAGGTATATAGAGAATAACTTTTTAAAAAATGCTATTCTTTTAATGCGTGCCTAAAGAACTGTTGTCCAAGGCATTGCCAAATATCATGCTTTCCAACATGCTTGCTGTCCTCGTCAATCCCCCTGGCTGTCGGTGATTCGGGTTTGTTTGAAGAAAGCAGAGAGGACAAAGTCCACTTCACACAAGGCAACAAGAGAGGGTTTCTAGTCCAAGTGTAGCGCCTCGGGCATCACAGCTCTGAGACTAATCTGCAAAGAGAGAGCATCCAAAGTTCAGAAGCTTCGTAGCGTTACGTGAGTGTACTACCCACTTCCAGGCCACTGCATTTCCCAGTGATTGCGTATTGCTGCAGTTCAGAGAGGTTAAGTACAGTAACGAGCTATAACTCAGAAGGGATAAGGGCTGAGTTACTGCTCTCAGCACAAAGCCGAAGAAGCACTTCCTTATTTGTACATCTCATACCTGGAAGCCTTCATCCAAAGCAACTAGGGGTCTGAAGGGAGGAAGGAAGTAGAGTTTGGATGGTGTGCTTTGTTCCCGTTGCCTATAGTCAGCTAATTAGTGCTGTCCTTCACACTTGGCATGGAACACAGTTGGTGTGCAGGACAGTGGGAAAGATGGCACTTTACTGTATGCACCTTTGAGGTCAAAACCTTTATGTGGCACATCCGATTTAGTATTTTTTTTGTATGAGTTTGGAAAGTTTTTAACTTCGCCACCCATGGATGATCAGGTGTATTTGCCTTGTTCTTGTCTGCATCCATTTCTATACCCCTTATCGTCAGGGTCGCGAGGAAGCTGGAGCCCGGAGCCTGACTTCACGCGAGGGGCGGGGTACATCCTGGACAGGTCACCAATCTATCACAGGGCCAAGACATCTGCATGTCTATCACTGTTGGAGGAAACTGGAGCACCCAGAGGAATCCCAGGCAGGGATAGGGAGAACATGCAAAGAGCACACAGAAAGGCTCCAGTCAGCTGCGGGATTTGTACCCAGAACCTTCTTGCTGTGAGGCAACAGTGCTAAAAACTGCACCACCGTGCCACCCTCCACATGACTGGCTTTTAAAATGATAGATATGATGATGAAGTTTTTCGTAAGGAGACGTTTTTTGACATTTTTGCATTTTTGAGTCTCCAATGTCAGCCAGTCTACCAATCACTGTTTAAAACTGTAATTTTAAGGTTTCTGACACAAGTCGTAAGAAGGACTTCTTAACAACGTGACATGCAACTTCAAGAGAGGGACAGAGAATAAAATCGCTATAACATAAGTGACTACAGGAACTAACTTGTTTTGTGGACGTTCCACAAAAAAAGGTAATAAAATGCTAGGTTTATTCTTAATAAATGAAAAATTGTTATTGTTGGAACATTACTGTGGTATAAAAGAAATAAAATGCTTCGGGGGCAAGCTATTATTGGATAATAATCTTAGAATAATTTGTGCTTATTATCACAATACAGTAACAGTAATATGGATTCTATTCACCAGGGACGGGGAGGGTGTTATTTCCTTGCAACCCCCCCCAAATAGTGTTGCTCCTAGGTTAAAACCTTTATCTGGCATTTCAGAGGCTAACACAATTTCCACTATTATGAACTTTTGACTCCACCATCTGATGACACGGCTGCATGATACAGCAGAGAAATGAAACGTGAATCAAGTATAAGTAGGGTGAATTACAAGAATGCATAATTCATGTTTTGTGATTCATTCATCTGAGCACCTCTCCCTCGCTTCCTCTCTCTCCTCATTCTCTCTCTTACACACACACACACACACACACACATACACACACATTAAACAAACAAACAAGAAAATTGCGAGTCCTGCCAAGCTGCTGTCACGAGCTGTCTGTGCTCAGTGTTGCACACCATTTAATTATGGAAGTAGAAATCTCCACGCTAAAAGGGCCGTATTAATAGTGTCATCTATTTGACGAGTAATTATTCAGAACGCATTACTCTTCACGCTCCGAGCTGCTCTGTGACAAATGAGAGTGGAAATCGCAACAAATGCTAGTTTCAATTCTATCTTGAGTAGTAACTAGCTAGGTTATATGGTTGGGAGGATGGATATATGGACGCCAGGAGTGTGTGTGTGTGTGTGTGTGTGTGTGTGTGAGAGCATGTGGTTGGGTTGTGGGTCCAAGTGTGACCAAGAGGTTGAACCATGGTCAGGTGTGAATTGCTTCATAAGAAGGAAGTAGATGTTCCTTTTGGGGTCATATTAGTGGCTATGTATTAGAGAGTATTTTCCTCTAGAGTGCCGGATCCACAATTTCAAATTACACCACTAGTTGGCAGTCAAGCCTAAGAGTTCAAAGCATTCAGCAGTGAAATAAAGTGGTCGGACTGCCTGTGGTACTGTGATTGTACATGCACATGTGTGTAACGCTTAAGAAATATCTGTGCTTTCCAGAGCGAGACATGTTGCCTTTCCGGCCGACCGACACGACACCATTTAAAGGCTCGGGCCGTCTAGGGGATCAATAGATATTGGGTGAAAATGTGGAGTATTGGCTTGTTCCCCCTCCTTCCCACACAATCAACAAATTAGGCCTTTATCGCCTAAGAAACTTAACCCACGTTACCCTCATTATTGCATTAACAAGATAAGATTAAGCCACTTGGAGAAATATTGATCTGCTCAAATTAGAAGTAAAAGATGGTCCCTGACCCGGGACGGGAAAATTATGTTGCTCGTCTGGTGCAAATCATGTGTGTGAGAGAGTGAGAGAGAAGAGGATTGTACTATAATTGTGGTGCTTAGAGATAACAGAACCTTTCCAAGACAATTAGGAGATGACAGCAGGATCCATAGTAGATATATCAGCACAGTGAATGGAAGGAGCCAAAGCCCAGCTAAATGGACTACGATAAGATCAGAACCTGGACTGAGCCGCACGCTAATTACTTCCACTAGAGCTCCGACATGAGCGGATGCTCGGGTTTTAAAGTTGCAATCAGGACATTTTTACAGCTGTGAAAAGATTATGCAATTCAGCCAATTAATCGCCAAATTAAAAAAAAAAAAATAATAATTCCCATTAATTAGACCAGCTGCGAAAAAAGCAGGGCATAAGTTCAAATATGTTTATATGATGAATAAGCTGTTATTAAGTTAAATTATGCATTATGTCTATGCAATTATCCCTTAAAGGTTTCATAACAGAAAAAATTCTGTTATGAAAGAAGCCCTTTAGATAGCTAAAGTAATCCTCTGTGCCATCCTTTCTCGACTGGTGGTTGGTTCGCCGAGCAATTCTGAGTTGCTGAGTTGCTGTACTTTTATTTTGAAGGACATCAACTTTCCTATGAGGCAGCGCACGTGTAGGAGCCATTTGTTGCTCATGTTTTCACGACAGCAGTGTCAAACACAAACATCATCGCATCAGTAGTTAGCATGCATTCAAGCTTTTGTAAAGATGATGAAAGAAAAACAAACGACATTTTTTACATTTAGGACAAAAAAGAGGAACCGAAACCTCAATCATTCAAGAAGTCTGCCTTTGTAGTTCATACGTCATACAGATTCTTTAAAGTTGATGACCATTACCAGTTTAAGCTTGTTTAAAGAGCATGCACATGGTATATGCCTGTAATTCAAAATAAGTCTGCTTTTTTTTTTTTTATTTCATTGGGGTCCTAACCCTAGTTGAAGGCATTGTGTATTACTGCACTATTTTTTGTGTGAAATAAACTCAAGTGGTTCAAAAAAGGTTTGGGTCACGCCTTAAGGTCTCAGGAAAAACATGGGTCCTGAGACTAGGCCAGTTGAGAACCCCTGCTCTATCATGATGAGTTATCAATTTTTACAAGCCCAAAGGCATCACTCACCTCTTGAACAACATGCATAATGTCACCATTTCTATCCTTATTCTGCCTTCTTTCTTCTGGTTCTTATGTAGAAACTATACAACTGAGGGTTTTCCATTGAGAATGCTTTCCAGGTGGAACTCTTTATTATTTATTTATTTATTTATTTATTTTTTTGGAGACTAAGAATTCTTAACTACCCAATGAACCTTCGATAGCTGCAGAAGTTGTTTACACTTTAGAAAAAAGGTTGCATCTAGCCCCTGCTATAAGGTCTTTTCATAAGGTTTGTCCCTGTTGGGGAACTTTTAATGGTTCTGTGGCTTTAGGCAGAAGAGAGTTGGAAAGTTAACATCTCTAAGCATTCAAGCAATTATTTCTTACCTCTGACTCGGGTTTCCAGGCAACACTACTATCGCCAATACTTACAAATCTAAAAGCTTCATTCATTTGCTGAAAAATATGTAGAGTGTCACCCATGTTGTCCATTCCTACCATCTTCTTCCTTGTGCCACCAGGTAACCATGGTAGCAAGCCAAAAGCCTGCTTTTGCAAGAGCATTTTATACCCCCTGTTACTGTCTATTTATTAAAAAAAAAAAAACTAACCAACCAACCAACCAACTAAACAAAAAAAGTCAAAGAACTAACGGTGCCTTTAATGTAACTCCTTCCATTGACACACACTGAAAAGAAGTAAAAAACCCAGCTTGCACTTCTGATGTCATATGGAATCATAGCAGGACCAGACCTGACCCAGAATATGAAGATGGCAGCTGAAGTGATCCTGGGCCGCCATTAAATTGGAATGTAATTTAGCTCTGCCGGGTGATCGACAGAGTGTATTTCTTACAGCAGCATTATTAAATCACTCCTGCCTCCTGCAATAACCACAGGCACCCTGAATGAAGGAGTGAGCAACCAGGCGTAGACACAGCTTTCAAGCATCTGTCAATCACTCCTAACAGCTCACTCACACCGCCACCCTTCCACCACCGTCACCTCAATTGCTGTATCAAGAGTGTAGCTGGTGAGTCAGGAAGTGTATGGGAAAAGAGAGAAGTGCCCTTCTGATATTATCCCTGACGTGAAGAGAGAGAGAACGCAGGCTTTAATTTGACTGTATCACCTTAACGTGACTGTCTTTTATTATTAACTGCCAATCCAAGAGAAAGTCCTGTCCTGCTGGCCTGCAAGAACTACTGCTAAGAGTGCTCAGGGACAATCATGACCACTCAATCAATCAAGAGTAATCAGCCCTGTATGAAGCTGAATGGTGTTTAATCAGGATCTAACATGCTCATAGGGAATGTAAATCTGGGGGAAAAAATGGATATTAAAAACGATAATACACATGAACAGACCTAAGTATGTGGTAGCCGAAGGCCCTACAAAAAAAAAGAGCTTATTTGCAGTATTGTAGTTGTGGTTGCTGTTTTTTATTTATTTATTTTTTTATAACTATTACATAACTCGTGTCGTGTGTGAATTTATAGCAACATCTTTGTACTTTGTATTTCAAGCATTCTGCTCCCGAAATATGAAAACTCCTGCCTAATACGGAGAGGGTACTCGAGCCGAAACCTCATCAGAATGCGGCATACACTTCAACCATGTTGTTCAAAACATTTGCTTTCATGTATTCAATTAGTGCATTCGGATGTGCCGAATAACCTTAGAAGTCATGGTACATTTCATGAAAATAATGAGTGGAGCAGCTCATCAGCACAGATATAAAGACAGGAGGACGCTTCGTGTTCTGAGCAACAAGACAGGATTAAGGCCTGCACTCAGGGCTCATTATTGCAATGTATGTATTTGTGCGTTTACGTTTGCAAAATACCCGCGCGAACATGCCTTATTTTTAGAAAACTCAGAGAGTCTAAGGACATCTGGGATCCACTAACTTTAATTAAAGATCAGACAATTACCAAAAGTAATACAACATTCCCTGTAGTGCTAATTATTTATTAAATTAATAACATCGTTACGATTAACTAAAACCTGATCGATTAGAGTTAGCAATGAATATTTACAAATTTGATGTTTAAAGAAAACCCTGTCAGAAAAGCTTGGCTTGTGAAGCTGTCAGTGTTGTGGAAATTTTTAAATCCTGTCAGGTTAAGTTAGGTCATGTTATCCTTCAAACTAGCATTAGCAGTAAAGCTTCTTAACCTTTATGAGCCAGACTTAAAAAGCCTGCTAGAAATCTTGTCAGGTTAGTTCATTTTAGCAATGTAGCTAGAATTAGCAGTGATGATTATGACGATTTATAAACAGGTCTTAAAGAAATCCTGTCAGGTTACTTCATTCTAGCCATCTAACTAGCGTTAGAAGTGAATACTATGAACATTTATGAATACTGCTTAAAATATCTTGTTAGAATTCGTAGCAGGTTACCTCATTGCCATCTAATTAGCATTAGTAGTGAACATTATGAACATTTATGAAGATGGCTTAAAATATCCTGTGAGAATTCCTGGCAGGTTACCTCATTTTAGCCATCTAATTAGCATTAGCTGTAAATATTATGAACATTTATGAATATGGCTTGAAGTATTTTGTTAGAATTCTTGTCAGGTTACCTCATGTTACCCAACTAAACATTAGCAATGAAGATCATGAACGAGTTACTATCTTAAAAATCCTTCAGAAATCTCTTCAGATTAACTACTTTGCCCAAAAGGTAGTCTCAGATATCCTGTCATGTTAGCTTAGATTAGCTAGCAGACTAGCAAACTTTTCTTGCTTGATATTGGCCCAATTTTGAACGATGTCAATTAGCTCAATGTGTTATTCATTATTCAGACTTTTTAGTTTTATAGATACAGTATACCGATGATTAATCATACAGTAATCATTCAGATACCTGAAAACCATACTGGCATTGTTCACCTTGTTCAAAGTCATCCTGCTCTATTCACTCAGTATGTTCAGTACACAATGTTTCTCTGTACACTTACAAAAGGTAGTTCAATTGTACACACTGCACCTGTCTAAGCAGCGTTAAGTGACTAGTTAGCTGCCCTGTGGGCACAGTGCTGTGTGAACTGTACTGTGTAAAGCAGTGGGACCGCACATCAACTACTGTCAGCTTGAAAGGGCTTTCACCTTCTTTCCCCTGTCTACTCTGTCAGTCTTTTGGGCTTTTGGGTAATGGGCCTTGAAGTGAGGAGGAGAGAATGCCTGTATATGCATGTGTGTGTGTGTGTGTGTTGAGTGTTCTTGGAGCAGTGCCAATGCAATGATAAATGACGTATGGGGCGCCTCCATAGTTAAAGAGCTTGGCTTTGGGCTAAAACTAATTAGACCTTTCACTTAGCCGACATCAGCTACTGTACACGGGGCTGTTTAATGTTCAGAGCCCTGATACGGATGTGTGAGTGCATCTCGCAAGGCACTGAGGGTCTTTCCCATTTCTGCGGCTTCCTCCCAGCACCAGACTGTCTGGCTGACTCGGAAACGTTATTACGCACATTCCCACCAAAGTGCTGGCCAATGCTCTCATGGATTTCCAGTAATTTTGGGGGGAATATACCAGGAACTCGCAGTGCTTTCTGATATTACGTAGGAGCTTCTGTCACAGGTTTATCCGGAAGCTCCTGAAACGCAGATCTTCATCATTCGAAAAGCTACGCAATGAGTCATGCGATGGTATTAGCTTTAAAAACCTCTGAGCCAGATACCAAGCACTGCTTTTATCATGTTTAGAACAACAAGTTTTTCTTCGGTCACAGTGGGGAATTTGAGGAATTTCCCCTCAATCTGTCTTAACATTAAAAATTTTTTGATGTTTTGATATGCGTAAAAGTAATTGCAATTACACATGCTTTCCCAAAGGTTAGATATCAATAGAAGATTAAAGCTTTACCTCAAAATCTTCCCTCCGAGAATGTAGCCTCAATTCTGAAATGATGAATGCTACAGATACTGTATAAAGCTTTAATTTACAAAACCTTTGGCTGATGAATTCATGAAATGTTGCATAAAAATGTTTTGCATAATTGGATGCCCTAGCATTGCCCTTAGCTTTCCATTGTAAGACAATTTTGAGTAAACAGATTTTTGCTCCCTTGATACAGCAAAACATTAAAAACTAACGGCTAATGCTAATCATGCATGAGCTACAAGTGTAGTGCATGGAGATTAGTTTAAAAAGCATCGCACCACAGCACTGTGGAATTCTTGACTCTGATTGGTTAGAAGGTGTTGATTCATTTTTATATAACAGTAGTGTTGATAATAGTACTTAAGTGCGGTAAGTTTAAGCAGTAGGTTAAGGTAGTACAGGTAGTAAATATGGCCATATCAAACCTTTATATTTATATTAATTATGCATAGATAAAGTAACCTGAATAGCAGAAATAATTAAATGGCTATGCATTATACATGACATATTTGTTCACCATTATGAATATACAATATATCCAGATTTAACAGTTATGAAATCCATTATTATAGCTGTCCCAATATTATATTATAACTCTCCCAATAAGCTGGTGCAGAAATCAGGACGCAATTAATTCAATTTTCAAGCTTTTAAATGAACAGCAGTGATTTTGATGGTCTACACAGACCATCATATTTGTGCTTGAAGGCATGAGGTTTGTATTATGAGCAGACTTTTACTGCATTGTTCTGCCCTGTGGCAAGCTTTAGGATGTTTGGTTTACTTCCATCTTCCTGATTCCGATGTGACAACCTGTTTAATCCTGGAAAATCCAGACCATCCGATCATAATAGGAAAAATATCTCCACTGGCTAAAATGATGATACAGACTCGGTGAACTCAAAAACAGGTGTGTGTGGTTGTTTTTTTTTAAATTAACGCTTTCCTATTACACATTATAAAATGGGCCTTATGAGACCGGCTGGGATGTCCATTAATGTCCACCCACCAATGAGTGTGTTGAATATAAGGGAGAAATAAAAGTTAGGGTCAAATATGACCCCGGGGTGCTACAGGGTTAACTTAGCTGGTTGTTTATTTGTAATGCATTTGCAAGTGGGGAAGAGAAAAAAACTCCATAAGCTGTGGACCTTCCGTAATTTGATTCTAAACATAATTGACTGAGCCCTAACTTAGCCCTAAACAGGATGTGACTCTTTCCCATGACATACAGTGGTGCTTAAAAGTTTGTGAACCCTTTAGAATTGTCGACATTTCTGCTTAAATATGACCTGAAACATCATCACATTTTC
>JAQMCW010000023.1:5793938-5808469 GCA_030068335.1 Chrysichthys cranchii
ATGTTATCCTTTCCCTCTGCTACAGGAACATGTTTAATATTTACAATTTGAAATCTAGGAGACCGTGACTGGAACCTATGTAGTACTGAGGGGTTTTGTCATCTCAGCTGTAAACACGAGATAAAAAGAGAGTCTGGTGAAGAAATGACTGTTTACAGCTGCTATAAGTTATAATGGGAAGTAGTTTATCCCATGGATGCTCCACAATATAAAAAGTCATGTATCATTCATTGATAAGTAAAAATTTTTACGACTTGACAAATCATTACGTTATAAGAGGAATAAAAAAAAGACTTTAAGACTTTGTCTGTAGTACCTGCCAGACATTCAGACTATTTACTAGTGCACTTGAAAGATGGCCTGTATTGTATTCCAGTAAATTCCTTTGGCATTTTAACATTTACTGGTACAACTTCCCATGACCTTTTCCTTGTTCACAGAAACAGCCCTGCTAACAGAAACATTCACCTTTTTTGGCTTTTTTCCTTCATGAGGTCATCATTTGTGTGTAAAGTCCGTGTTTGCTAAGCTCATTGGACCGTTCCGTGCTTTAACTCTTGCTGATTATTTAGAAAGGAGATGAATCGCGATGATGTAGTGTACTCTTGTGTGTAACGGCCCAGGAATCTGCAACCCCCGCTCAGCTGAAAAGTGAAAAGATAATATTTAAATAATGACGAAGCAGAGGTGGATTCCGAAGATTCCACCGTGTGTATTCTCCCTAAAATGGCTCCAATGAAAACAGAGAAAAATGGTCATCTTGACTGAGGGGGTAGGTGTCGCTAATCAGACAGTCAGTGGGAATTTTCGGCCCTCTGGCAGGTTAATACACTGTGCTTTCCCAGCCTTATCATTTCTGGTTTCGGTCGGTGTCCAGGCTGCTCAGGGCCTTTGAAATGCTAGATAAGCATTTAGCAACCTTCTCAGTTAAGCTACTGTATTAGCAAATTGAACTTTTCATTTTTCAATATTTAAAAAAAATATCTTGGCGATTTCCAACGTTTAGGTGGATGGAACTAATTCCCTATAAATCATTGCAGTGTTTCACAGCTACTTAAATTACCCAGACTTAAATTCATGATTCTAACATGCATTAATTTAAGCATTCATTAAATTACTAAGCATTAATTCATTGTTTCTATAGTAACAACTTGCACATAGGAATTGTATGGCAGACATTTCACATAAGCTGGGATTCCATTGTAGTTTCATGTGAAATAGAAGCGTTTTTTTTTTTTTTTTTTTTAATGCAACGAAACACAGTTGCGATTGGTGTGTGTTATATGATTATATTCTTTTGTGATAACTCTTACAAAGTGCTCTTTTATCAAAAAGGTAGTGTTCATTTCCTCTTCATGTCATGTCATGTGACTTAAATGCAAAATATGTGTTTCCATTTAGGTTTTGCGAAATATTGCTTTATCAAATCACCTGAAAAGAAACCTTATGCGAGCTGGAAAAACTTATAATATACTTGTGATGTTTGAGAGTTTGGGGGTTTTTTTTTTTCTTCAAAATTTCCATTCCTCTTTTTTTTAGTTTGCAGTTTCAAATTGTACCTTAAGTAGGTTAACGAGTACACTAACACAGACCGGTATATAATGTGGGGAAAGGTTTTATTAGCCTTTTTTGGATGGAGGGAAAACTGCTCCTTTATGTTTTCCACCACAGGAGAATCAATGAGCTTTCTAGTGTCTAACTAACATGGCAATTTTTATTATCCTGCTCAGTTCATGAGAGCGAAAACAAGAGAAAAGGATGAGGGAATAGCTGTTCTAGCATAGGTGATAACAGGAACATTGTTTCACAAATGTTCCACAGCATTACATGTAACTCTAAATGGATAAAAAATTTTTAAAAAAAGTATGATGTATGTATAAGCGCCTACAAAATGTAATCTTTGGCAAATTATTTTGGTGTATGATAGATTAATCACTTTGGGATGATCTGTTATTGGAAAATCACTACTTTGGGGTAGTGTGTTTTATGCCTTATTTGGTAATTATTATTACTAATAATTATATTTGCATGAATGATTGCCCAGAAATATAAATGCTATGTTGCACCAACATAAGCAGACGATTTAAAACTGTCATTTTATTTGTTGTAGCTGTTCTCCGGGTTCCAGGCATCCTCCGAAAAATAATTCCAGTGATTCTGCATTTGAATAGCTGCCAGGAAGTGGGTGGGCATTTGTGTATGCGTGTGTGTCTTTGCATGCGTTGATGACTGTGTTTAACGTGAATGTGTTTTGCTCTGAACAACTTCCACACAATCAAAGAGAGAGGGTTTTAAATTGAAAAGGGATGCTTGCAAAATATATTGCACCCTTTGAGGGGGCGGGGGTGGTGGGGGCTGAGCCCAGTGCTAAATATACACTGCCAAGTCAGCACACAAAAGAGAAAGTGAGAGAGGAAGTGTGTGAGGGGGGAAAAGAGGTATAGAAAGAAAAGTGCCTGCCAAGTCCACCACATAGGGAGATCACAGGCCATGAGTGCAGGGACTTAGAAGTCAGCCAAAACAGAGAATCATGTACAGTAAATCGAGAGTGAGCGAGGGAGAGAGAGAGAGAGAGTTCATTTTAATGTTCATTGCCTCTTTGAATTAGTTGATGTCCCATCATCCTTTGCAAACCCTCACGGTTCTGGCTAGGGTCCTGTTGCCACCTCCGCAGATCATCACAGCAATTATTCTGGTGAGCGTTTCGTCATTCACACTAAACCCGATCGGCCAACACCGTGTTCTGCAGCCGATTCGCTCGACTCATCCACTCCCCAAGGTAGTTTCTGTAACTCACGATAGCGCAAACTCTCTGAGCGCTCATAGCACTGACCTCTTTAACCTCTGGCGTTTGAAACAGCTAGCTCACAGTAGAGTCAGTGATACATTTACATAAGAATTGTTCAGCTGTGCCAACATCTACCCCGTGACCTCCAGGAAGGATCCATAAATCACACCCATGTACAGTTTGCAAGACGAGCGAGAACGAAATGAAGCTGGCATCAGTCCATGCTTCTGTTGAGGACACACATGACCTCTGCCCTTATGCTAATAATAAAGAAAATAGCTGGTAGCTAGAATTCAGACTTTACAGTTGTATTTTTCCACAGCTTCGCCAAGAAACATCATAACCGTCACAGATCTCCTTTGGCTTTTGGCTCCTGATATGTTGCCTTCTCCATACGTCTTATCTCTAATCTCTACTGGTTGAAAATGAAACCTGGAATGGAGTCTCGACTGAACACCGACGGTTAAATAAATACAATTCAAAGGTGTCCTAAAGGAATCTGATGGCATCTGATGGTGCCCTCGTGGTAATAACCTGACCTAATGGACTTTGGTGATATCAAGGTGCCTGCAAGGAAAACAATACCACTCACATGATGACCTAGATAGAACTTGCTATTGCATATGTAAGACATGAATTATAATAAGGCATGCTATTTTAGGAAAATGATCAATGATCTTGGAAGTGGTGTGACGTAGTCCATCGCCAGGTGGATATTATTGATCATTTCTAAATAATAGCATGATTACTCAAAAACCCTTTATAACTTTCATCCTTTTATTGTCAGGTTTTAATCTAGACCGTCCTTGAGACAAGTTAGTTCCTCCTGTCGCTTGTGTAACAGCAGCTCCAAACAGTAATTCCCTTACCAAGGTCTGTTCTTTCTCATCATGCTACAGAGAAAGCGCCAAATCCTTCCATCCAGAACAGTTTCCTGTGTCTGAAAACATATAATTAGGTACTGACTCCTCTCATAAAACCCAGAAAACTTTACAATATCAACAATTACGCACGTTTGTTCTTCTGTTCCAATGGAATGGCCACCATTAAAAGTTTGTGTCAGCTGTTATTAGAAGCGATAACCTAACAGGGCGACCGGATAAATATAAACCAGCAAGAACTGCTGTCAAAGCTGTTGCCGAAATTGAATTCCACCCTTTCTGACCAATCAGAGTTAAGAATTCAGCAGCGTAGTGCTGAATAGTCTGTTGACGATACACTATATCCTGTAGGAAGACTCTGTGGGCTTTTAGAAACCATTAAAAACGGTAGAAACACTAATAGGGAAAATGCTTAATGGAAACCATTAAGGTAATTCCCATTAGCTACACTTTTAGCAGGGCAGCCTGTTGTAGAAACATATAATAACCTATTTCATATAAAAATCTGGCAGCTTTCCTACTGTATCATACTCTTGTATTGAAAAACTGCAGGTTTCAATCAATGTATGAAACCCACTCTATAGGCTGATGGCCTTATTATGTAGCTAATGGGTTGTGGAAGCAGCTATTTTAGTGTTATTGATGATAAGAATACAGGATTATGTCTTTCATAGAGCAAGATTTTAGTTTATATTTCATGATGCAAGAATAGATATCACTATCTCAAACATGTCAACAAACACTTAGCCACTTTAAAAGGATTTCTCTCTCTCGTGTGTGTGCTCTCTCTCTCTCCCCCTCTCTCTCTTCCTCTCGACGAGCCAAAAAAACCCTAAATGTATCTTCAAGGAAGAAACTCTTTTGGCTCGGATCCCACTACTGTTTCATAGAAAGCTGCATGAATGGTTATCCTTCTCATTCTGCGTATATGATTTCTTCGTTCGCTTTATGATCCAGATAATAATCATTCTCTGTATGCTCCTGAGCTCTGGGAATGGAGCGCTTCATGCAGAAATCAGTGAGCACAACAGTTTCTTTCTGGGAAAAACTGAGCCGGGTGTTTGCTTTGACGCTAACACTTTGTAAAGGGATCACAGGGAACAGTGTATCAGTGCTTACACACCCCGGTTTGTTTTTAATCCTAGTTCAAATTGGTTTCTCAAACGGAAAGTGATTTTGTTCACTTGAATTAATACAGCGTCAAATCTTTTTTAAAGAGATTAATTGTCATTAAAGCCACAAGACAACATTTCAAGATTCTTGACGATACTGTCTTGTGTGTATTCCCCCCCTCACCCACCCTCCCACAAATATCTGTTTTTTCTTTAAAGCTAAAGAGCCTCTGAACTACAATTTACTTCTTCATATGATTCGATTTCCATACTGTTTTTATGAACTTTCAATTTACAGATGTTTACGGATGGATCCGAAAAAGAGTAACATAGTGCTAGATTTTCACCGCCACTTTCTTCTTTTTCGATATTTAATTGGGCTTTTAAAGTTGCGTTCACTTTATTCAGTTGAACTGAGATATATATTAACTCTATTCTTCAGTAAAGCCTGCAGGAGATAATTAAAAAATCCACAACATGGGGATTTCTCTGATTTACGTCTCTCCATCACCCTCATACTGTACATGATCCACAGCAAAATTATAGCACCGTGTAACAACGTAACGGCACTCAGGCCCGCTGCTGAACACCCATACGCACTGCTTATCTACTAATCAGAAGTGGGAGATGCGCATGTTTTCAGTCGACCCCAAAACATCCGAATGTTCCAGCTATGCTCTGGCAAGCACAGGCTGATGCAGACTACCCAACTGAAATAAACGTTGTTTGACGTCATCGCGGTATTTTTAGAAAGTAATACTTGGGGATGGAAGTGCCTTTTCATGTCAGAATCAAAGTACAAACGCTCCATGTAAGCACACGAACACCGATCGGCAGACGCAGACTTGTGTCAGGATTCTTGGATAATTAAAAATAAGTCATTCCGAAAATGCCTTGTCAGATTTATGTCTCCAGGACAAATCCTCCAGAAAAAAAAAACCAAACAAAAAAACCCCAGAAACAATAATGAATAATACAAAGGTTAAAAGTAGAAAAATGACTAAGGAGGGGAAACAGAAACCTGAAATGAGAAGAATTTCATTTAAAACAATTATTGCAGGCTATTTCTAGTAAAGCCTCCTGTCTTTCTCTCTGTCTGTGTTGTATCAGCTCAAGGAATGTGAACACCTCATGACCTTCAAGAGCTCCAAACTATAGTATGGTCATGCTTCCTTTCCTTCACATCTCAAAAGACATTATAATTTATACCTCTTACTTTGGCTAGGTTTGACTATCTATTCAACTATTAGGCTACACCTCAAATGGCATGAATTTGCATTTTACTCGACGAACTCTACTTGTTGTAGGACAAAATGATCCATGATCTCATGTTCATTTCCAGCAGACATCTCTAGCAACAGGAACTCATATTTCATTTCATTGATACAACTGAGCAGTTCAGGGTTAAGGGCCTTGCTCAAGGGTTCAGCAGTGGCAGCGTAGCGGTGCTGGGACTTGAACTCACTTCAAGTGAGTGGGACTTGATCTTCCAATCAGTAGTCCAAGGTTTTAACTACTCAGACACCACTGTCTAACTCCTACACACCACACTTTTTGCTATATGTTCATTTAATTTATGTTAAGCTACAGTCCATACATAAGGCATAAGCTCTGAGATACAACGGTACCTGATGGTTGATAGTCCTGATAATACAGACCTTAGAGGAACTCTAGTTCAGATGGGACATGCCTGCAAAATAGCTACTACTAATGGAGTTTTTCAGTTGTCATTAGGGTTGCCAACTTTCTCAACTCCAAATGCGGGACGGTCTACTGGGGGGGGGGCAGTCTACGAGCGGGTGGGGTGGGGGGGATTGGAGGGCCCAAAACTCTATAATTTTGTCACCGCTCACCACTAGTGGCCAGTGCAGACGTGCACACCAGCAATGTTTGCATGGATTTTGCTAAGTTTACGGTACTCTATTATTGGCCGACGAGGCTGTGATTGGAATGCAGGACTGGAGCTGTCCTGGACGGGACACATCAAAATCACCCATTTTCCGGGACATCCCGCGTAAATCGGGATGGTTGGCAACCCTAGTTGTCATGCTTAAAGCTCAAAAAGTTAATCATAAACCACCAAAATGGGAGCTTGCCATTTTCCACTTTTTCCCTCAAAATTTCTACCCAATTTGGTTGTCTGCTCATTCCCACCCACCAACCAACTTTCCCCACCAGACAACTGCTACCAAACATAGATGGTGAAGACTAAAATGTGCTGCCTCCAAGACATGTGAAGTTTCTCATGCTCGGAGCAAAGTGTTATCTGCCCCCTTCCACAGATCCCCACGATTGGCTAATGTTGCTGTGATTGACAGGGGACAGAGAGAGCATGCCATACCACCCACCCAGAGAGCACGGCCAATTTTTCTTCCATTGTCTCCTTGTCTCCAATGGCTTTGGTCTCATCAGAAGTTTGAATCCTAACAATGCCATAGGCATCCAACAGGGATGGACAATCGGGCAAATGCTTTTCTGTCGCACCACTAAGGAGCCCCTCCGTCGTCCAATTTAATATCTACAATCATTATCTCACGTCTGCCCCTCGACATCTGTGCGACCAGAAGCAAACCTGTACTTACACTTTGAACCATCTCTAGTCTTCCATTAGTGGCTACAGAAGCTAAAAGACTGGAAAATGAATCCCACAAACCAGTCAAATAATATCGTTTTGCTACATTGTGGGCATGGAGTTATGCTGGTGTAAAGACTGTCATCGTGACCAAGAAAACAACACCGGCAACTGAAATCCACGGAACGCCAAGCTGGAAGTTACGAGAATAAACAGCTGCCTAGTGAGTAAAAATGTTGACTCCCTTTCTCAGAACATTTCTGCACTTGTAGCCTTGCTTACACTGTTGAGGTGAGGTTATAGGCTCCGAAATTGTAGCTCAGTTATACAAAGAGGCATGGCTCGATCCAAACAAAAGTTATTTTTACAGGAATGAGATGCATATTTAAGATGATTAGCAGTCCATTCCGCTACTGTTTATTATCATCTCACAATCGTTTTTCCCTCTTTTTCCCCTCTTTGACCGCAGTGGCATGCTGTGTATATATACGTCTGTGTTTGTGTATGCGTGTGTGAGGATGGATCTGAGCCGTGCCGGGTACTGAACTGTGTTTTAGTCAGTAGGGGGAGAAATCACTCTTCTCTCCGACGTTGAACAGTTCCCTCTCTCCAACTCCCTCCCTCTGTCTCTCTCTCTTTCTCCCTCTACATCAATAATAAATGAGGATTACGCACTTCTTCCCTCACAGTGCTCCACTCTTCTCTTTCCGCTCATCTTCCTCTCTTCAACAAGCCGTGTGCAGGACAAATTGTAGAGTAGCACTCTGTGAGACACACAAACTCTCCACACACGTACATATATACTAACTGACAGATGCACACAGGCTAACATAGACAAATGCAGCCTGAGACACTACTAAGACTCGCCGTGTGCTCTCGATGTTCTAAATTCAATCCGGCATTGACGTGTCAGTTTTAACTCGAGTGAACACAAGTGCTCTGCGGCTCCGTTCTCCTGACCTCTTGTTAACCGCGAGACACGACGCTCGCATGTCATGTGTGCGTCAGTCTTTTTATTGTCTTCAACTCTCTAATGGAGGGCTTGGCAAATCTGGCACCTGAAAATGTGCTTTGCAGTCCTTTTTGTGAATTAGCAAGGTGTACCCTTGAAGGCCCTCATCACCACCTCATTGTGGGCTCACGGAGTCTAGGGGGAAAAAAAAAAACAAGAACAGAACAAGCAAAGGAAGGGAGAAGAAACATTCAGAGCCTGAGAGTCCACTCAGAGACTGACATTCAAGTGAACAGAACTGTCCTCGGCACTTAGTCAGAGCTTTCAGTCACCCATCTGTGACTCGAGAAATCAGAGTTTAAAGACTGGACGAGTAATGTTGTAGTGCCGCAGGCCAACTTCGGAGTCTTAATCAAAACTACAAGAGTCTGTTCTTGAACAGCTTGTTAAATGTTGCAAAATGTCCAGGCAATCTGCTTTAAGTGCTAGATGACATGTAATCCAAAATACACAGACACCTGTTATGGCAAGTGCTAACCAGGCTCACGTTTAAAGAGTAAACAGTTGAGGTGAACCTGAAATGATCATTTAGACAACAAACTGGATTATCATGATTGTGAAGGCTCTCCAAACTTTCTGTTTTATGCAGTTGCCTGAAGGTGAGTTTGAAAACACTTAGCCCTGCTGCAGGAAGAGCGATGGTCTGTGTCATCATGCAAACCCCTGCTTAGGCCTGATTTATGGTAATAGGGCCAATTCTCCACAAATCAGGACCCTCATCCACTCCTGGGCCCGTCTCATCACTCGCCGGCTTAGCAGCAGTTCGGTCACATTACCTCGTGGTGTAATTTACTCGCCTAGCTTATCGTTTCCTCCCAAAGTTTATGGAATGAGTTACGACGTGGTCCTGGATGCAGGGGGACAGCACAAGATTAATCGCTGACACTCATTCATTTGGATGTATGTTTTCGTTGCTGCTTCTTGCCAAGCTGCCCTGCTCCACTTCCCAATGATAAATCTGCTCTCATGCTAGCACAGCGCTGGCAAACGTACCACCAGTGCCAAGTCAGTTCATTAGCACAGCACTCCGATCCTGTGCAAATGTGCTTATAAATAAACAATGTACATACATGCTATTTATTCCATTCTTCCATCTCGTGCAATTTTGGTATAATAAATGAAAGCAAACATACAAAAGGAATAATTTACTGAATTTCTTTGGTACTATTGTTCAGAGGGTCATGAGGTCTACCCCTTGAAACTCTCATAACTCCATACCTTTTCTAGTTTACTTTTTAGTTAATGCATGACATGCTTTAAGATGAATAGGTAAATAATAAACTGAGAGTTTTAATGTTTGCACCCCTCTTCAGGAGCAGAAAATCAGCAGAACATCTTTCTTATCTAGAAAATGAACTTTAGTCTCAAAATGTGTCTTGGTATTAGAGTATCCTAAAGATATGAGGTTGATATAAGCAACGATTCTTTTGGATACTGGAGTTAGTAAGCATTGCGTACGATTTTTTAGCTAGTTTCCTTGTAATACTTGTAATACCAGTTTTAACATTGAGTCACTGACCAGATGCTCTTGTCTCAAGCAACTTGCAACCTATGCAAATACTTGAAGGTGCAGGAATACAAAGCATCTAGTGAATTTGCAAGCATTCATAACCTGAAGACAAGAGACAATTGCTAGTGGCCCAGGTGGTAAGAAAAAAAACCTAACCCGGGAACACTGGGCACGAGGCCAGAACACAGCCTGGATGGGACACTAGTCAATTTCAGAGCACCTTACAAACATATTCACATCTAGGAGCAAGTTGGAATCAGTCTAGTTTTTGGTAAGTGGGAAGAAACCAAAGAAATGTGGGTAAACCTATGTATTTAAAAAAAAAAACCAATCAATATGTATTAGCAAAATCATTTAGTGCAAAGGTAGTGCAGAGAAAGTAAGTTGTTATACAAGATAATGCTGAAAGAAGAAAGTCTGTAAACTGTGGTGGATAAAGTAGAGACACATGGGTGCTTCTGAATGAAGAGCAAGAGAAGTTCATTACACCACTTGTTCCCTAGCTCATTCCATAGTAGATGAGTTAGTATGCAAAAACACCAAGACCTCGTGGACCCTGAAGTTAAAGAAAACAGTTAATGCTTAAATATGCAGTTCATAAGCATAGTGCACGGATATTGTGGGGCAGATACCTTTGATACAAAAGCATAACTTCTGAACTTGATTCTTGCTACAACGGTGAAGTATCCTCCATAACCTCTGGGGTGTCATACGAGGGAACAAGGCAATCCACAGCATTCTGAATGCTCTGTATTTGAGGTATGGCATATAAGGAAAGACCATCAAGAAGACAGTTGGAGCAGTCTAGAAAGGACTAGCCTAGTTTAAATTAGTCCAATTTTGTAAGAAGAAGAAGATGAAGGAGAAATCTTCAGGATCTGGTGGTTGATGTGATCAGAAAAGATAAGTCCTCTATCTACAATGATTCTTAGCTGTGTATGCTGACACATTTGTAAAGTCTTGATGGTCCATCAAAGGAAAATTCACCACAAGTAGGTGTATAAGATCAGTTTGGGTAAGTTTCAGATTATGAGTCTTCATCCAAGAAGACATGTCAGAAAGTCATTCGGATGTCTTTTGAGCAATGCAGGAGGTGGATAGAGGAAAACAGAAGTGAAGTTGTGTGTCGTCAGTGTAGCGGTCATGAGAGAACCCATGAGACTTGACCGTTAGCCTTGTGATTTAATATAAAGGGAAAGCAAGAGTGGACCATGAACTGAGCCTTGAGGGACTCGAATAGTAAAGAGGTAGGGAAAATAAGATGATGACCTGGAACTCTTGGATTCTTGTAACTCTTTTACACAGTTATAGGGTTTTAGATCTCGAACCTCCAAGGAAGTTGTAAGGCTTCCTGTCAGCCTGAACCAATCTGGCCAAATTCTCCTCTGATCTCTGCCATCAACAAGGTGTTTCAGCCCACAGGACCACCATGCATTGGATGATTTTTGGTGTTTGCAACATTCTGAGTAATCTTTTCGAGATTGTTGTGGTGTGAAAATCCCAGAAGATCCGCAGTTTCGGAAATACTTAAACCGGTCATCTGGTACCATCGACCACGCTACTGTAATCTCAAAGCCACAGAGATCACATTGTTCCTGATTCTTTCCTGATTGATGTTTAATGTGAATGTTACTGTAACTGAAGCTCTTGACCTGCATTTCACTGCCGCCAGTTGATTGGACGATTGAATAATTGCACACAATCACGTAGGTGTCCAGGTGTTCCGATTAAAGTAGCCGGTGAGTGCAGAAGCCCGAATGGTTATATAAATTTTTAATCTCTAAATCCTTCTTGACATAGATGCAATTCTGGATAGCAAGAGACTAGATTTATTCAGATGCTTCCTGCCTATAAAGTAAGCTCACAGTCGAATCATACTGTACTTTATAAATTAGCAATGAAGACATGAATTTATAACTTATTGACCCTATGATAACATGGTTATTTTTAATACGCCTTTCTTACACAATGTGCTTTAATTGTCCGAGACAATAACGAAGGATTTTTATCCCTCTCCCTCTCCGTCTTTGTTTGGACTTTGGAAGTGGGAGGAATGTGATTCTGCGGCTACTCGTCTGCCTTCACACACCTCGAACATTCTGTCCACCTCGTCTCCACTCATCTCCTCTTCTCCAGCTCATGCGAGGAGCGGGAATGTGTTAATATGATCAGAAGTCCATGTGTGAATAATGAAGTGAAGGATTCGAGGAGACACACTTCATCATCCCTAAATAGCTCGGCTATAATAGGAGCGGGTGACTCAGAAGCTATGTGTGTTATGTCAGCTATTTTTCTGCCTCTTGACATCGCTATAGGCAGAGGGCTGCACCCTGATTTTGGCATGTGGTTAATTGAGATGGACCTATATTTAGAAAGTGGGGTGTGCATTGTGTGTAGCATCCCCTCTTCCTTTCTTTCCCTGTCATAATTACGAGAAAAACACATGCAAATGGCCTCATAGTCTGTTTGAAGTTAGTCAGAGTGAACGTGTGATTTATCAATTGATTTTTTTCCCCCATCCCCGGCTATGAATAACCTTCGTTAATTATTGATGTGCTGACGTTAGTGATCCATTTGAATGTTGTATGTGATGCAGACCTCTTTCTTCAGGCTGGCTGGCTCCTTCCTCCATCTTTCTCACCATCCTTCCTTTACAATTTTACTCTCTGTCCCTCTCTCTCTCTCTCTCTCTCTCTCTCTCTCTCTCTATCTATCTATCTATCTATCTATCCCGCTCTCTCTTATGCACACATATGAATAGGTTAAATGTGAGAACAAAGACATGGAGACAGAACAACACAGGATGAAGGATCTATGGAGAAAAAGTGAGACAGAAGGGCATTAATGGAGCTCTGATGTCGCAGTTGGCATGCAGAGGTGTGTCAGCCAATCAGAGTACAGCACCTGAATGTTGGGAGGGGCACAAAGGTCCATTCACAAAGCCAGCAGCAGCCCAAATAAAGCAGTGAGGTAGGAGCAGAATTCCCTCTGCTGCAGTCTCTTCCAAAACAGCACACAGCCAACGCTCACATAAACACTCACAGCTGTGTCGCGACTGCTTAAAGCTCGTATCTCAATCTCCATCAGTATCATATATCACCTGCAAGAGTGAAATTATTTTTGGGTGCAAAATGCAAAACGTGTCATGCCTATACACTGCAAATGATGCCAGTGATGTCCTGCAGGGATTTTACCCCTGAGTGCAGCAGTGAAAACCATGAACACATCTTACACAGAATTGGCTTGCAGATATCAGAAAGGATCATGTGCATGTTTTGGATTTCATTCTCATGCATTCAGATGTGGTTTTGTATTTTTATTAAGACTGATGATGCACCGATAAAGGTGACATTTTTGGCTCCTGAAAAACACAACTACTTTACCCCTTCTAAGTTTAGTCTGGAACGGATATAAAGTCTGGGGGCTGAATTTAGCATCAGGCTTTGTTACCAAGGACTGACGTAGCCAGCTGTTGCTGTGTCGTCATGCTCGGGTCAGCTGAAAGGAGGAGAGATTTGTAGTTTGCAGGCAACATCCTTGCTAGAAAAAACCCTGACTGTTCCCCGTTTTCTCTCCTCAGCTTGATACACACACCAGGTTCTAAGGTGCCATCAAATATATATTTAACTGAAGGAAAATAGCAGGCTAGCTGAAAATTGAGTGCGTATTGCGTAGGTTGTGTCTCAGATAAGCTCAGTGAAGACGCACACTCTCTTTTTATAGGCAGTGGGGAACATATGTGTCAGATTCTTTTTCTGGTAACTGAATGGAGCATGGTTTCTTCCTGCTCTGTTTTTTTTTTTTTTTCCTTAAAAAGATGAATGAGTGTGAGTGTGTGTTCATGTGTGCATGTGTGTGTCTCATGAACTGAATTACAGTATGCCAACATGATCCACATTAAGTTGTGTCTTTTACGGGACTCTGCTGTTTGACGTCAGAGTTTGCTAGTCTCTAAAGAGCACTCGGGGCCAGAGTGGGTCATGGATACTAAAAGAAGACAGGAAGAACAGGATGGAGAAAGAGGGATAGAGTGCAGGATGAGGAGAGAGAGAGAGAGAGAAAAACAAGTGCGGTTTCTTCAGGAGCCAGACTGAAAAGGTGACGAATATCAAGTCTGTCAGCACGCTGCAGCCACTGACATACGGCCAATAGTGCCCGTCTGAATAATTGATCAGGTGAAACGTTAGGCGGAGATGTTGCATGGTCAGCTCTCTTCACTGCAGGTGAGAGAGAGAGAGAGAGAGAGATTTCCACCGCTTCAACCCCAACACACTGAGAGTATGTCATCTAAATGTATTACATTTACAAGATTTTAGGACATCTCCTGCAAATTATAAGCAACAGAAGTAACATAACAGAAAATCTTAAATAAAACTACCTCATGATGGAGAAAAGTAGTATTCCCATATAAAAAGAAGATTTTCGTAATGTTGTTGGCTGACTAAAACAATAAACAGTTCCTTCTATGGTCCAAAGTACAGTGGAACCTCTGGTCACGAACACGTCCGAACACGAACAAATCGGTTCCCGACCAAAAAATTCACCAAAATTTTGCATTTGCAATTTTACATAATCGGGTGCCGAACAAACACACCCGTTCCGCTTTGTACGCGTCAGTCTTTTCCCATTTTCAGTTTGTATATTGCACAATTGTGT
>JAQMCW010000023.1:5888404-5900889 GCA_030068335.1 Chrysichthys cranchii
CCCATGTACCAATCACAGCCCGTGTTACAACGCACTTAGTCACTGAACTTGTTTTGTTGTTCTTAGACTAGGAAATACTTCTACTATATTTAAAAACCCGCGAAGTCGTGAATCAGCGAAAAGTGAACCGCGAAGTAGCGAGGGATTACTGTACACCATAACAGTGCTGCTCTATGCACAAATTTCAGTTGAATATATTGTTATGTATAATACACATGGTCACAAAGCAGCTTTACGTCCTCATCCTCATCTGGGGACCCCAGACAGTGGACTTTCAGAGTGTTACAACATACAGGTAAATGGTACTGAGTGTGTTGAAAGGATGGTCGATATAAGCCGATTGTGAATAAGCATCCTGGGATAAACATAGGACAGTTTTATGATTAATGACATGGCTTTCTTTTTATATCTGACATAGGCCATAAAAAAAAAATCAAATAATGATTTTTTTTTTTTATGATTCAGGACCCATGAGTGTAAACTGGTGTAAATACAGTACCTATCCATCAGATCGGAATTCCCAAGATGGATATTGATATATTGTCTATTTTAATGTCATGTCTAAAACTTAATACCTGATCAGTACTGAGTACTTGTTGATACTCAGAGCTCCAACATTCGTATCATTGTATAACGAAAATGGAGAAATGACATCAGTCTACCCATGATTCTGTAACATGCACAAAAAATAGTGTTTTTCTCACTTTTTTTTTATGAAAAGTCTTGTACCAAAAAGGGATTAAAAAAAAAAAAAAAAATCTCCCAAATACATTCTCATTAACATTGGCTACTAGGAAAGGCAACCAATAAAAGGCTTGAATCAGATTTTTCATCACTGAGATAACGAACTACATTTCCCCTCTCTTGTATCAAACACCTGCTATGATCGTCATCTCCTGGTCATTATTTGTTTCGATGTTTAATCCATTAATACTTTCTAATAACTGCTAACTTCTCCTGTACCAGCGATCCCATTGGGTAGGGCTGGTGTTCAGAGAAAACTACCAAGAACTGCAAGGCCGTGTTTGCGTTCGCTTGCAATCATACAGTGATTAACTTCTGAAACGGGCAAAATCCTTCCAGGCAACCGGCACAAGCTGAGAGTTCCACTCCAAAAACAAAGTAATTAGTCCTTTCTAATGGATACATATCTTTACATTGTTGCATATGGACTGCAGTAACGTTGCAAATGATGTCATGAGGCATGAGTTTTAATTAAAGTGCAGTCCAAGAACGCAAGTGTTTACTTCTGGGAGAAGATCTGAACTGACAGCGCCAACATGGGTTTGGTTTTTGCCTGTGTGTCCGTGTGTATGTGTGAGTCGTTCCCTCTTTCTTTGCAGATCTTAAACAAACATCTGAGGAAGTTAAATTCTTGGCAATTGAAAGCTGAGGGGATACGGTACGCCGTGTGATAGATGGTCCTCATTTCATTTCCTTGATCCTTGCTCCAGTTTTCTCTCGCCTCTTGAATAAAGCAACTTCAGAGCCGACTGATGAAATAAACATACGTGGTGTTCATTATGCTTCCCTACGTGAGGTCAGACTGCCCTTATTGCACAGTGTCCATAGCAACCATGAAACTGTCACATCCCTCGCCTCACTTCGTCATGACTTATTTCAACAGGACACTCTAGAACTTGAGAAAACATATAAAGAAGTAAACATTATTTGAATATATTCAAGCTTTTTTTTTTTTCTTTTTTTTTCAGTTCCACTCAAAATACTTCCGGTTTTAATGAAGATACACGAGTACAGTCTCAAATCAATCCATTCACCAAAACAAAAGCAGTGAACATCACCCTATACAACAATATAGCCCAATACTGATGCATTATATTGTATTGTATTGTACAATATCACATGCATTTGTATGTATGTATGTATGTATGTATGAATGAATGAATGGTCTTTTCTCAAGTTAGCAAAGTCTCCATTAGCAGTCGAACAATGATGCTTTGCCAACAGGAAATTACAAACAATCTGCGAGACATCGATAAAAGAGTGAATGAATTCAAATGTAGCTGACACATCTACGAAGGCCAGCTTTAGGTTTTCGAAAACGTTTCTTACAGTGGGTATAGAAAAGAATCACCTCCTTTGAAATACAGTGGTACCTTGACATACGACATTAATTCGTTCCTGGAGCAAGGTCGCATGTCAATAGTGTTGTAAGGCAAATCGAATTTCCCCATTAAAATGAATGGAATTACTGATAATTCGTTCCAAACCCCCAACAAAACACACCGACAAGAAATACTGAGATTAATAAAGGTTCACCCCCCTCCTAAACAATATCTGTAAACTCAATCAGGTGCAAGTGACCACCATTTCCATTGCAGACCATGGTTATTGGCTTCCACCTGTGATCAGTTGCTCCTAGAGCATTCCCTTGCTTGGTAGTGCAACAGACAACAAACAACTGAATACTAGTGGCAAGCAACTTTCAAAAGATCTCAGGGATAGAGTTGTGGACAGACATAAAGCAGGAGCTGGATACAAAAATATCACAAAGGCTTTATCAATCCCAAGGAGCACAGTCCATAATAAAGAAGTGGCAAGTGTTTGGTACTACTAGAACCCTCTCTGGATCCGGCCATCCCTCCAAACTGGATGGAAAAGTAAGGAGGAAACTGGTAAGAGAGACTTCCAAGAGGCCAATGGTCAATTTGAAGGGGTTACAGGATTTTATGACAAAGAGTGGTCATTGTGTGCATGCGACCACGATTTCATAAGCGCTCCACAATTGTGGCTTGTTCGGCAAGGTCGAAAGGAAAAAGCCACTTCTGTTAGATTTCGATTCAGGTTCAACCTCTTTTCAGGCTCTGGAACCTCTCTCTCTCCCTCTTACTTCTTCTGCGTGTCGAGACGTCTCAGAGACGCGAGTCAACAGTGTACACAAGGTCGTGTTAAACTCAGTCTAATTTGATGAAGAAAATCTAAAAAGCATTTATACACAGAAGCACAGATGTCATAATAATCTAGACAAAACATAGGACATAACAAAAGGATTCCTGCGCAGGAAAGTACGTCACAAGATAGAACAAGGACAGGGAATCATGTTCTTTACGATAGCTTAACCTAAACAAGCTTAGTTGTGTCATCAAGAGCTAAATTATCACAGGATAGAAGTTCAACAAATTAAAGAAACGCGGGGACAAGATTTTCAATCTAACAGCCACGTTAAAGCTCGCTTGGGCTTTGCCAGAATGCACCTTGAAGATTCTGATGGCAAGTGGAAAAAGGTCTGATGATGACATGGTCAGATGAGACCAAAATCAAATTATTTGGCCTCAATACCAAACAGTACACCTGGCAGCTCACCGTCCACAACACACCATACCTACAATAAAGCATGGAGGTGGCGGCATCCTGTTGTGGGGGTGTTTCTCTGCCACAGGGCCTGGGACACTTGTTAAGGTAGAAGGAAAACTGGATGGGGCAAAATACCATCAGATTCTTGAGGAAAACCTGCTAGCCTCAGCCAGAAAGTGGAAGATGGGCAGAATGTTCACCTTGAACACGACAACGACCCGTAACACACAGCAAAGTTGACCACACAGTGGCTAAAGGAGAAACAATTGAATGTCCTTGTGTGGCCAATCAGAGCCCAGACCTAAATCCCATGGAAAATCTGTGGAAATATTTGAAGACAGCAGTCCCCTAATGGTCACCATCCAATTTGACTGAACTTGAAAAGTCCTGTAAAGAAGAGTGGGCAAATATTGCTCAATCCAGATGTGCAAAGTTGATAGAGATGTATCCCAACAGACTCAAGGCTGTCATTAAAGCAAAAGGTGGGTCAACAAAATATTGACATTGGGGCATGATACTTTGTAAAATAATAATTAAAAATTTTTTCTGAACCGTAGCTGTGATATCTTTCACTTGCATGTTATAGGTTGCATTGAGTAAGTAAAGGTGGGAAAAAATCTTTTTTTGTGCGTGTTTTCATTTAAGGCTGTAAAGCAAAAAAAAAAAAAACCCCAAAAAACGGGAATATTTTGAAGGGGGTGATTCTTTTCTATATCCACTGTTGCAGTCTTCCTCTACCTGCTTTTCGATAATCCAGTTTCTGCCTGTGCCGTCTGTGCTTGAATGCCACAATCTTATTGTCCAATTGATGACTCACTTAAGGGCTGTTGATTCAAGTGTCATTACACATAAGAAACATCAAAATAAACGTCTTCGCAGCACGAAAAATAGAAGAGATGACGCACATTCAGGTTGAAGGATGTTAAATCTTTTCACTTGACTTTCACCTCTTCCACCATCTTACAAATTGCTACACTGCTACACAGTTAACTTTTTTTTCTTTTAGCAACTAGATGTTAAGAAACATGGGGATCAATAGTGACGTCGGTAGAGAAGTGTGTGCGCATGTGTGTGTGGTGTTTGTGCATGTGTGTGTGCAAGCTGGTTGAGGAGGTGATCGATGGCAGGCTGAGTCTCCCTCTCGTGTCTGAGACTCAGGCAGCAGATGGGGAGGGAGAGTGGGCCAGCATGATGAGTCACAACCAGTGCCATCAGCAAGCCTGACGCTCCATTCAGTACCACAAAAGAATACGAATATACAAAAAACGCATAAATAAGAAAACGAGAATACGAACAGGGAAACTGCATGCTTGGTTGAAAACAACCAATTGTCAAAAAGGCAAGAGGCTATCGTTTTTACACACTTCGCAGACACTTGCATCCAAATTCGGCTGAGCCGATCAAGGTTATGGGTCTGGCTCAGGGATCCAACCATGACAGATCCAGGATTTGACCTCCTACCTTCCGGCTGATATACCAGAGCATGAATTGCCAGGGCTAGTTTGACTACATTCACATAACAAGCCTTCAAATCTTGTTCAGTTTACATTCCTAACTGCAAGTGACCCGTGGCCCACAAAACATGCCACATGCACACACTGCGTTCCTTGGAAATTCAAACACTACTCAGTTGCAACTTTCAGTTTTGCTTGATCGTCATCAAATATCTAGCAATTCACTGTTGGGCCACCTTGCAGACGCTGGATGATGATGGATGACAGTGACGCGCATGTGCGTTGGGGGAAAAAGCCATTGATCTGACGCTTGTCATTTATGTCATTTGCCCAATAATCAGATATATATACTGTCTAGGACAACATATAGAAATGGCTCAGGTGTGATTTGAAAAGAATTGGCTTTTTGCGTCCACACAATTCTGAAAAAATATGATTTAAAGGCAGAAAACCGATCAGTGCCACATGGTAACATGAACCTGGTCACCTGGTAATGAGAACTTCTCCAGATATATGCATGGAAAGCCCATCAAAGTAAAGCACAGAATTAACCAAATTAAGTAAAAAAAAAAAAAAAAAAAAGGCCAACAAAAAAGTTCACTTGGTGTTCGGTGTGAGCGTAATCCCGTTTTAATACAATTATGCAGTAATTAGTCTTAATATAATTATTCACTAATTATAGATATTGCACTAAATCGGCAAACTCTAATGAGTTCATCTGCTTGAAACAATGATAATCCCACATAAATCCGGCACACTCGACCACTCTTTCCTGAGACATCATGCTCAAGAAAATCTTGCGCAGACAAACGGACGGACAGATGGCAAGATGGACAGACCTTCAGGAAATTCATCTTTTTTCTTCCTGTTTTAAAGAAAACATCTTCTTGCTGATATCAATCGAAATGTCTTCGACATAAATCTCACGACCCAAAGTCTTCTCTGATTTCCACGTGATCTGGGCTTAGATAGCGTTCAGCTGGATAGAGTTAGGTTCAGTCTGTGAAGTCTAGATTCTTGCAATGGACGAAAACGTCAAAAAGGTTTCTGCAAGGAGGACTATCCTCAACTCGACGGTGCATCAACTGGTCTCCATCATATTTGGGGAAAGGGATACATTTCAACACGTAAAAATGTAGCAGGTCTCCAAGGCCTTGGAAACTAATTGTGCTTTTGGGGGTTTGTTGTTGTTGTCTTGCTTTGGTTTGTTTGGGTTTTTTTTTTTTTTTTACATTGGCTCTGCATTAATTACTCCCTAGCATCAAGCCATCATCTCCACGGTGAAGGAGTGCAAACCAAAGTGCAGGAGGGAACCTGAGAGACAGCATAAATTCTACCCATGGCTCCGCAGACCAGTTCAATTACGGCTAGAGGTCTAAAATGTCACTGGGGCGCATTTCAGAAGATCTGCTTACACTTGCATCACCTGGGCAAGCCATACCTGAGCTTCTCAGCATGACTAGGCACTCTTCCATCTACCACTGTTCCACTGGAGTAATCCACAGGCTAGGGCAAATCCTTTCTCCCCTGTGTCTGTGCAACGTCAAATACCCCTTTCACTTTACCCTTTAAATGCCACAACAGTAAGTAAATGCGTACGTAAATCGTTTAGCATTTTCCATTCAAACCAGTGAGCCGAAAGAAAGTTGTTCAAAGACTAGGGAGGAATGAGATTCGGCAGTGTTGCATAAAACTGAAAGAGCCTCCAACACAACCTTGAGACGTCTGAAACTGTTTGTAGCTTTTTTCAAACCATGGTGACACAAAAGGCAACATCACAGCATCAAAAGCAACTAGCTGTGCCTACCTCAACACTATTGAACTAAAATAGCATCTCAGTTTCATGGGAGTGCCTTTTGAAGTAAGGATGGGATCAACTTACTTTATAAAACCAGCTCCCCATAGCGTTTCTCCTGCTTATCAGTCTGGGGCTTTCTGCACTGAACATATTAAAAAATTAACACCTGCTGTAACACCGTAAGGCAGCATTGTTGGGGGGGAAAAAAAAAAAAAACATGCTGCCCCTTTAAGAAACCTCCTTTCTCTACTGGCAGAGATGGACGTAACAACTCCCTGAAGGATTTGGCTATAATGGGCTTGGCATTTGCAATGGTGATTTACACTGAAGTCGAAGTGAGTCATCTGCATTGATATTTCATGCTGAGCGGCATTGGGAGCTGCGCTTCCTGGGTCCTCCAGGACCAATGCGGCTCAGGGAAAGCATGGAAAAGGTGAGCAAAAGGCAGGCGAGGAGGAACAAGTCCCCCATGCCCCTGTGCCACCAGCTTTAGGAAGGGATACGCCTCTTGTTTCATAACACTGTTGTGGAAGTCATCATGAGATACATACGGGTTTTATATCGAGGCGTAACAAAGCAAAATGGTCGGCGCTGTGTTCTGATCCGAGCGGTTGGGATGAGGGACTGCGGCCTTTTCAGGTTGTAGTTACTGCCTTCACCAGCAGAGGGAACAGGAGAGTCTGGAGAGGCTCTCTATCACCAGGCGGCACGAACTCTAGACATGAAAAGGCTCCATGTACCAACTTGACCTCCTCGTTGCTCTACAGCTTAGAACAAAATGGCAAAACTTAAACAAAACGTAAGCCATGCCAAAAAAAACCCCCAAAAAACCCTCAACCAATGTCCCTCAAAACTGAATCTCATGATAGGGTAGAGTTCTTCATTAGTGTTGAAGCCAGGGACCAGACCTTTTGATGGACAGACAGAGAGAGAGGTAGAGAAAGAGAGATGTTTTAATCCTCTCGTCTCTCACTTGCACACAGTGATAAGCGAAGGAGGTAGGGAACATGATAGACAGTACTTCTACCTGTGGCTCTCCTGTCCAGTTCGGTTACAGTGTGGGGGTCTAAAATGTCAATGGGGGACTTTTGAAACTATCTCCTTACACTAACTAACGCACCATTAAGGAAAGAGATTGCCTGGAACGAGATCGCTTTTCCTCCTTGCTTGGTTGCCATGGCACAAAGTGGACAGGAGTGGAAAGGGTGCCTCATTCCTTTTTTTCCACCCTCATTAGGAGTTCAACCCTTTATTCAGTTTACATGTAATTGTGTAGCTGCGTCAGTAGTGTGCAGTGTTCGTCAGGGAGCCTGTTTTGCAAACTGGTGGTCAAAGGCCCATAGTCTGGCGGAAACGAACGTTAAAACCGAGTTTCTCAATGCTCAAAACAATACGTACCTTCATCACCCCGAAGTTAACGCTTGCAAATACACAACTTAAAAAAAAGCTAGTACTACAAGTTATTTCTAGCCAAAAACAAAATAGCTGGGGGACAGATTTGTACATCAAGTTGATTGATAAAGGTCAATCTCATTTCTTCAACCATGCTTCCTTCACTTTATTTCCATTATTGCTTTGATCAAATGGGTTATCAGGCTGTACATGACACCTTTGTACCTCCAGGTAAGATACCGGGTCCTGCTGAGCTTCTGAATAAAGACCGTTATTTGATTTGAGGTTTTTTGATTGAGGCTTCGTGTAAACAGCTGTCCTCAATCAATTATAATGAAATGAAATGAAATAACTAAGGAATACAAAACGACGGTGCACATGCCGTCACAGAAAAATAAAGACCCACAGGGTGGTTTGATGCGGCCCGATTGTTACCACCTGGTTATTTTTCCCTAACAGCTAAGCAGTTTCAACCACAGCAATTTGCCAACATTTGCAAACAATTTTTTTGTTGTTGTTGTTTATTAATTGTAGTACGTGTACACAATTGAAAGGTTTATTATTATGTTTAATATCCGGGGAACATCTGTAAAAATAAGCGTGCGTCTGTTATCGCTTGTATCGTAACAGCTATAAACAATCGTCCCATCATTTAACTGGACTTGGAATTAAGACCAAAAAAATGCTTCTTGTTTGGTTGTCAAGACACGGCAAAGCGCGCATGGTGTAACGAGGACTGACAAGAAAACCGGGTTACAGCTTCACCTCTGACTGTTAAAGGGCTGACATTGGAGATTTCTTCCATGAAGGGCTCCTTACAGAAATCGTCCCTATTTTAACAGATGTTTTATTCTGCTTGAGGGGTCCCTGTGTAAGTCATTACGCTAGGAATGATGACGTATTACAAAAACACTAATAAAAACCTTGCAGCCAGAACTAATGAGGCGTGCCGGGATAGAAAACGAATCAGCGCCTTTTGACTGATCAAAAGCACTGTGGTGCAAAGCAAAATTGAAGCCCATGGAAAAGAGCACCCGGAAATTCCACCTTGGTCCCGTGTACGGTTAATTCGTTTCCTGAAACCTCTTACGTATTTAATGATTTATTCGATTTTGACTACACAATTTCACTAAATCATTCATAAAATAATGACAATAAAAAAAAATTTAAAAAATCCCAACCCTCCCACTTCATTGTAATTCCCCTACAAGTCATGGCAAAATCCAAGATGGCCTCCAGAAAGAAACTTGGCAGATGAAATATTTGACTGATGAATGTTAACTAGGTGGATGTGTGTAATCTCGACAACGTTCCACCAAACAAAAGCCTGACCCAAAAATCCTTTAATGCTCACAATTGGACGGATGCCAAATCTAGCACTCTGTAAACACAGTGTCAAAGAGAGAGAGAGAGAAAGAATGAAGACTAGACAGCCAACAAGGTGTTTTGCCTGCCAAAATACAGGAAAAGCTTCTGGCAATTGCTCTGCCAAGTTGTAATGGTGTTGTTGACTGTAACCACTGATGTAGGCCGCCAAGGAGCATGTGCTGTCTTGCCTTTGACCATTTGTCTTGGATGGGATCTGAGAAAAATCTACAGATGACGCCGGGGAACACCAGCGAGGTTAAAGTTCGCCCATCAAAGACTGAACCGTAGCACCATGACTACATGTGCAACGGAGCTGGTTAAAAATCCTTCCATAAAAAGGAAAGGCTTTTCCATTATGAAGCTTTTTCTTTTGTCAAGTAGATCAGACTTTTGTCTAATAAAGGGATGACAAAACACACTGCATTCCTCAGCTGTGTATGCCTGTGAGTCACTATGCAGAGGGCTCAAACCCTGCTCACAGTGAGCACCAAGCCTGTGGAGAGCGTGGAGTGTGTGGCTTGGGTGCTCCAGACAAAACAACACCTTCACGTGCTGAAACCTGGCAGCAGAAATGCTTGTGCTGGAAGAACATCTCGCTGTCGGTGTGAATGAAGGCAGAAAAGTGACTCGTGACTTTACTTGTGCCATGCAAATGAATGCGAGTATGCATATACATTTGTGTATGTGTGTGCGCGCGTGTGTGTGTGCGTGTGTAGGTGGGTGTGTGTTCCCTTCAAGTGAGAAAAAAACAAAGGGAAAAAAGGGGTCATTTGACTCTAAAACTTAACAAGGCAATAAAAAGTCGTAAACAGCACCAGTGATGGAGATCACTTCCAGGTGTGGCCCTGAACTTCTGCAGTGTGTCTGAATGTGTGCTGCTCTCTATATGTATGTTTCTCCATACGGACAGTCTGGGAATTTTACCATTGTCCAGCCATTCTGAGTGTCATATCACCTCACACCTCACATTGTCATGCATGGATGTCTCGATGGATACAGTATTGAGTACACCCTGTGCGAGGGTGCGGTCTCTTTTGTTTGGAACTTTTGAACAAGTGTGAAAATAGCTAAAAATTTAAACCCTTTAAAAGATTTATAGCCAGAATTATATCACAACAATAATAATAACAATAACAATAATAATAATAATAATAATAATAATAATAATAATAATAATGCGCTCGTGGTATTACTTTATTTTGTTCTCGTTGCCGTTCTTGTTATTTCAAAAAAAGACATGTGGCTGAATTCAAAGGTAGTATATGACATCTGGAAGAATTATAACAAACAGGAAATGTGAAAAGATTTGCCAAGTGATCTCGCCAAGTTAGAACAGATATGTCAGTATAAACAGTACTGTAATATAACACAAGCAAAGAAGGGCCATTTAAGTTACTAAAGAATATCTGCATCGATTCAAACCTTTGATTTATGTCTTTTTTTTTTTTTTTTACATTAACACACACTGTGCAGGAACATCTGTGAACACACTTGCTATAAATAAGAATTCGTTGTCCTCGTTTTGTCATAATGGTAAACGTTTTCATTGTTCACATACACACATTTACAAAAAACCTCAAACAGGAGCTGCAATTATCTTTCATTCAAACGGGGCCAAGTTGACACCGGGAATGTGTTTGTTGTCTGCCTTAGACTGTATTCATCTTTTCCTGGCAGCTCCAGGGCTATAAATGAGTGATGTGGTACACAGAAGCTGGTCTGATTCCACTTGGCACAACCCAAATGATCAGCAGTAATGAGAAATGAATAAACAGTCATGGGTTGTTGGTGGGTTTTTTCCCCCCTTCCTCCAGGGAACACTGTATGCTTGGCTTTGGCATCCATGTCTTATTCAAACTTATGAGCAAAGGAATATCAAGCACCTCTCAGGGTGAGAGAGCACAGCACAAGGGCTTTGCTTTGTCAGAAAATCAAAACTCCAAACCAGGAGCAGCCTACCAATTTCACTTTCTGGAATCGAAAATTTTCTGGTGAAAGCTGCGTACGTTGGTTGAGTTTTTTTTTCTTTTTCTTCTTCTTCTTTTTTTTAAAAAAGGACATCGGACAGACAGGATTCCAGAGGGCCAGAGCTAAGACCTGAAGGTCCAGGAAAATAAGACACACATAACTTAAAATCTAAAACAAATTGGCACTATTGATCGCCTCGCTTTCACAGGTGGTTAACTGCCTCGTCAGGGCTGTAAATTCTTTTGAAGGGCCTGTCGTCACTCATACACTGATAAACTGGAGGATGCTGCCTAATGTCGAGACCGGGGGATGGAGGACGGGTTGAACAACAGCCCTGTCCTTAAAGACAGAGAGGAAGTAGAGGAGGAGGAGGAGGAGGAGGAGGTAAGGAAAGGCTGAGGAAGGGATTTAAGTTGAGGTTGGCGCCCCCGCGCATGTCACCAGGTGTTAGCGATGACATCTACAGCGCGTATCCACCTCCATCCTAAGTCGAGGCCTGTCAGAGAGGACTGGCTCTGCTGCTTCACCTACACACGTTCTCTACAGACAAGAGAGCAAGATCGAGTCAGGATCGAAAGTGTGTGCATGTGGGTCTCTGTGTGTGTGTGTGTGTGTGTGTGTGTGTGTGCACAACGGATAGCGATCTCATTTGGACTTCAAGTGCAAGTGCGTGTTTGAGGAAGAGAGACCTCATTTGCGTCCGAGCGTGTGCGTGAGCCACCTAGAACGCGAGCGTGTGAGCGTGTGTGTACGTCTTCGAGTCGACACTAATTAACATGATTCGCTCTCGTAACTTTCCTTCAGGGGCAAAATTCTCTGGAAGACGCAGGTTGTTACACGTGCGCTGTCACGACAACCCGGAACCCAGCTGAAGCTTAGTGTAATTATGGAGCTGTGCTAAAATAACCGTGGCTCAAACTGATCCTCGAGACAAAATAAAGCACACAATACGCGTCTGTGTTTGCTAAAGCAGCCAACCTTTGCCTTTTAGGCTGCACCGTTAGAAAGGTTACGTATTATGTTGAAAAACAGGAGCAAACAAATTATTTCTTTTCATTATTCAGGGGGGTTGCGGGAAAGCCGGGACTGGATGGCATTTGGTTGCATTCTTTGGGAATTCTAGCCTCAAACTGCTTTGTTCCAGGCAGGGCACAAGAGCAACGTTAAAGAGGATGGGGGGGGGGGGGGGG
>JAQMCW010000023.1:5933990-5948309 GCA_030068335.1 Chrysichthys cranchii
CCCAGAAAAAGTCAAGATCCTAAAAATCTGGTTGGTGCAGTGTTCCACTGGAGTGAAATAATCCTGAATTTTCTTGAGCAATGACTAAATAGGGTCCCACTAAAGGTGTGTGGCCACCATTACACTGCACCACTGCACCATGGATGGCATCTTTCTTGGGGTCCATATTCTAACAAATGCCTTTCTAAAGGGGTAAAATCACCAACGCCTGCCATTGTATCCAGTCCAGGAGCATGGTGTAGACCTACCCCCTTGGGCTGGATTCCTATGGGTGCTGACTTGAAACAAGTATATTTAAAACTGCCTTTTGTCATGCCAGCAAAAAGAATTGCAATGTTGCCTTGCATTCACTGGTGGCCAGGTGATTTGAGGGTGACTTGGTGGTTGAATCTGGGATTTCCACCCAAGGTCATATCACTCAACTCGATTGTAATTCAATCATTTGGCCTTACAGCCTTTAATGAGGGTCCGCTTGCAGTGGATTTCCTGCTGTGCCCGGAACACACCCTACGATATTATTTAGACCACATGACAGCCATTCAATTCTCAGACCAACTGTTCATCTGCCTATTAGGAAAGAACTGATGAGCTCCCTTGTCTAAGCAAAGGCTTGCCCACTAGGTGGTGGATCGTCATCACCTTGGCCAATTGACGGGCTGGACGCCCACCCCCTACTGTGACATTCCACTCTACGATGAGATTCTCCTCTTCATGGTATTATCAGGGGTTCCCAGAAGCATATTTACATACATAACTAGGAAATAGGTGAGTTTATGGTGTCTGTTGGTGATTCACTAATAATGACACATCCCACTGGCCACTATGTCATTCACTTGACAAAGAATCCCATCCTCAGCACAAATGGGCAATACCTTCTTTCATTTCGAACTGACATTACACGTTCTTGCAGTGCCAATCCGTCAAATTCACTGCCTCAAAAGGTGTCAGTGCGTCTTTCCTGTTATGCGTTTTTATTCACGCATGATGATAACCTGTCGATTTTATTAGGTACTCCGGCGTTAACTCTTGAATGCATTCACATTTAAACCACTAAACAATTAACTATTCATGTAATGCTCTCGTGTGAAACTGTACATGAAGAAAAGAAGAGCATGTTGAACGACGGCCAGAGAAAATTCCGCGATATCAGGGGTGTCCAATCTTATCCGCAAAGGGCCGGTGTGGGTGCAGGTTTTCCTAACGACCAAGCAGGAGCCTTACCCGATTCCACCAGTTTAACCAGTTGATCTGAGCTTTCAGTAGGTTCAGGTGAGGCTCCTGCTTGGTTGGAATGAAAACCTGCACCCACAGCGGCCCTTTGCGGATAAGACTGGACACCCGCGCACTATATGAATTTGAACAATACAAGGTAGTCACCGGATGTTCGTCCATCAAACCATATGCTTCTTAAACCTTGTGTCACATTGATGTGGGAAGAGGTGCCTGAATAAATGCATGCTGTTTCTGAGACGCTTTCTTTTCACACCTCTTACGAGTACGCATCAATTTTCTAACTCACTCAAAATGGTCAAAAGATGCATCCTAAAAACGATCTTGCAAGATTTTTGAATTATTGGTCATACAGTGCACTATGTAAGCACTATGCGAATATGTTGTTTGTTATATGAAGTTACAATGTGGTGTATCAACGTCTTGTGCTTTAACATCACACCATACTGGCGTGTATACATCACTTAAATTCTCTAAATCTTAAAAAAAAAAAAAAAAAAAAAAAAAAACATTGTGACAAATGAAGAAACAGAAGTTCCTGACCTGGCCTGGTTTAATATCCATGTACTGCAGGACCTCTTTCAGCAGAACTGGAGTGTGGGGATCTTGGTCAGCCTGCAAAGATGAATGCTTCGTGCTTCTGCTCCGGCAGTCTGGTGCGAAAGGGGAAGAACTGGAGCAGAAACACCGAGGCTGGTTTGGCTTCCTCCAGCAAAGGCTATATGTACACTTAGGCACTCGCGACTTTCCACGCCAAGCCAAGCGCAGGGGCAACAACAAGCCATGACAGCAGAGTGGCATTTGGAAACTGAAAACGGATAAAGAGCCAGAGTTCAAGCTTTATCATCTGCAGATATGTAGGCTGATACAGTAGGAAAAAATGTATCCACATTTCAATATGAAAATGATCTGCTTACAACTTGTATTAGTGTACACACGTGACTACACACTGTTGTCATAACTCAATTCGGATTTTAAAAATGGGCATAGATGACCTAGGGTTAGGTTGAAAGTGCGTTGAAGTGTGGAGCCATTTTGGGGCCCCTCTGGAGAATATCATGAATTAAAAAAAAAAAAAGAAATCATGCAACTATGCATAATTATAACAATAACAAGTCTAACCAGACTGACAAAAATGACTACACAGTTGATTCTGCCATTCTTAATGTCTGTTAAAAAGCTGTTTGAAAGCTGATTCAGTGTATTAGTAGGAAGAAGGTACAGGAAAAAAAACTAATATGCATAAACAGCTAATTACGTTCAAGCAAAATGATTTGCGCCGACCTGCTGATACAAACCTTCAGTAACACGTTTATTTATTTCCTACATTTATTCATAGTTCTCCATTTAATTTTTCGTAAAGAATTTATCGTTTACTCTGTTTACCAACAATTAGTTCTTAACAAAGGATATTATCTACCTTTCGTCTAATTGTTCAATAGAAATGAAAGTCACCAATCGCCTGCATTATTACAATCTAGTTTAAACCAAGTTAGCGTTTGCTTAATTTTCCTTTTGTGATGTTTTAGATTTTTTCATTTTATAGTGGAAGAAAGACTGCAGATATACACAGTGTAGGTGTTATTTGGCGGTTTATACAGGGATTCCTAGTAAAAATTAAAAAGGTCAAAGCACAAACAGCAAACTAGACTATATTTTAGTGAGAGTTAAACTTTTTTCAATTTCATATTGCTCTTGATTTGACAAAGTTTTCAGTGAAAAAAAAAAGAGCAGCTTGGAAGAAACAGTCGTTGTCGAGCTCCTTTCACATCACTGGATTGTGGACACTGCAGTATAATTGTAATTACCCTGATGTGTGATCACTGATCGTGTAATTGTAATCTGTACTTACGCTGTAATCTCTGATAGCAAGATCTGCCAACTACAGAAAAATGCTACCCAGTAGAGCGCAGAAAAAGACAACCAAGTAATTTCCAAAGCAATATGACAATGAGCTATAGTTCCCTATGTTACCTTTTACATGGCTCTCACTAACAAAAGCATATTTTTCTCTGTGCCACCTTCAGGAAAACAAAGTGAGACCTACTGACAAATGATGAAAATTGAACAAAAAAAAAAAAAGAAAAAATTAAAAACCAACCTTTAAAAAGTCACACTATTTTAAAGCCCTATACATTAGTTGCATTTCGCAATACAAATGGCATTTGAGAATTTCTACTGTTTGACAAACATCTTCCACTTTCTAATTTACACCGACAAACCACCAAACACTACCTATAGCCTAAATTATACATTTTCCTGGTATGACTTTTGCTGCTCTTTCATTCGTTAGTGTCGGACGTACAAACGCAGGCATGTATTTTGAAAGCTTGTCAATCAAACAATTTACACCCCTTTTCATTGTGACGTCTCACACAGACATAAAGTGATAACATGGATATAGCCTGTAGCTGTCACCTGTTTATATCATTAAGTCTGGGTTAGGGTTAATTTCCTTCAATGTAAAATTTCACCAAGGGGTTAAGGAGATATTCATCACTCTTCATATATGAAAGAGCAATTTTGGCAGATAGCATGTGTGGCTTTGACCTCTTCAATGCTTCAGATTTCACTGGATGAGAGTGAAAGCCAGACATTGAAACATCCTAAGGTTTGCCGTTCCTAGGAGAAAGCTTTGTTTAAAAAAAAAAAAAATAAAACACAGCTCAAAACTGGAGGGTAAAGAAGGGTAAAGAAAAGAAAAATAAGCTACAGTGCAATACAACCTTCTAAATACGTACTTAATGTCCCCATGAAATAAGATGCGTGTTAAATATGGAGCGCGGCAAAATCTTTCATTCAAAAAGGGGGAAAAGTAGAGCCTTTTTCATCTGCCACATATGCCTATAGACTTTAAGGAGGATGATATCCTAGACAACAAGATAGGAGCTGAGGCATACATATTTGAGCAGTCCCAAAAATGACAGCAGAGTCTTCAACAGGAAGCATGTGATGCTTCTGAATAGTAGATCAAATAGTATTGCATCCTGTTACTGACAGGAAATTATAGAAGTTTTGGCTCAGTCTGAATTTGAAGACCTTCCAGCACTGGACATCCCTAAATTGGTAAAAACTCTCACACACCTACCAGTTTGCAAAAAAATCCACCTCATCAAAATAAATAAACTCCAACCATTTTTATTAAAGCAAGCAACAATGTTCCCTGCTATCAAACTGCTCCTGTTGAGCTCCCTGTGGAGGCGGGACAAACACTCTAGAGAGCATTTAATTGGACGAATACATGACTAGTGCAGGTTGAGTCATCAAACAATCTTTACTTGCTTTCCTTGAAGTAATTAATTATGAAAAATTAAATCTAGAACAGCTCCAAAGCTATTTTAAGGACTTTGTTTTTCGATATTCTATCAAATTGGTGTACACCACACTATGAAACAGGAATTCAAACTAAAAGAAACACCAATTTCGATCAAATGCTCTTACACGTACACAGGGGGATACTTTAACCAGCTTTATTTGACGCAATGCACAAAACAGCTTGAGTGTTTGTTTGTTTGTTTTTTTAATAACCTCTCACCCCTCTTTTGATGATAATATGCAGGTATGATAACTAATGTGTCCCAAAATATGATGCTTACTGCGTCACACTAAATAGCCAAACGTAAATTCAAGCGCAGTGTGTTTAATCAAAATGTGTACACCCTATATAATAGTAATAACGTGCAAACTGTGTAAATTCTAAACCTCTAGTACAGCATGGAGACGTAACATTGAGCAGAGGAACGACATACCACTCGGCAAGCTGCAGCGGCATGTGTTTTGCTCGTGTGCACCTTCGAAATGGTCTCGACTGCAACGTGCAGCGATTTCGCGTTCCTACTGCATTCCGGATTATTTTATTATCATTACTATTATTGTATTATTGTTAATCATATCGTGATAGATTTTTTTTATAGAGTTTTCAAATAAAAAAAAATGCCACATCAAGCTTTGTTTTTGCAATGTTCATAGGGAAAAGTCATTTTTTTAATGTCTTGTCTGGCTCTAAAGGCCTTCACTTGTCATTTAACCCAGCTGTATCGTGCTTCAGGAGTATATTCAAATCCATCTCGTTCCTCTTGTGGAATAAAATTACATTTAAGCCATATAAAGCATTTTATTACGATATTTTGGTTTGTTTTGCTTTGAGGATTTTTAATTCATTAATATTCGTCGTGGCTCTGACGTCACATTTTTTTAAACCCAGTGCAAAAAAGGGGGGGAAACTGGCGACGTCACGTGATGCGACGTGCCTGTCCTCTGGTCCAATCAGATGCCGAGTCTGCTGGGTAGCTTGTGTTTGAAAATCTTCGCGCTGAGCGCTGCGCCTGAAAGGCACGATGCTATAGAAACTCAGTGACAGCATCTTTATAGTGTTTCGCTGTGGATGTATATTGTTCCGAGAGGTAAATTAGCGGTACGCTATTGTATAAACGTGAAATAATAGGCGGACAGGAGTGGGACTGTTAGCTGTGTTAGCTCGAAAGCCTGCTAAGGTTGACATTAAGCTAAGCTAAGCTATGCTAGCTCGCTAAAATGGCCGTGCTGCTGGTTACACGGACAAATGTTTCATAGCAAGACAAAAAGGAGATTTAACCGTATTAAATACTTTTGATAAGAGTGATAGTGCTGTAGGATTTGCAAGACAAGAAGACAGTGATTTGGTACTGTGCTGTGCAGTTTTTGGAGCTTCCTGTATATATCTGACAATAACACTGGCTAACGAGCTGCATAAGGCAGAACTACACACTGTATTGTCATTAATAATGATTAATTGCTGAATTTTTCGTTATTCTAAATGCTTTTAAGGTATATTTCATTTTTTTAAAAATCATTATCTAGTAAATAATCAAATACAAAAGTTTGTACTCCTCTCCCCTTTCCTCCCAGGGAGAAGGAGTGAATAAAGAATGATAAAATGTTGTTTAAAAAATAAAATAAAACTATAAAATTAAATTTCCAGGGGGGAAAAAAGTCGGGAGAAAATATTTATTAAAAAAAGAAAGAAAGAAAAACTGAAATAGGAGTGTGTACTGGAAACCAACCAGAATGCAAAACCTAAGGCAAGGGTGCACAAACTTTTGCATGCACCTCCAGCTAGGTTTTTCTTTAAAGCATTTGCTGTCTCTGATGAAAAAGGGGTGTACTGAATCGTAAACCACAGCATAAATATCATGACCTGAGGGCTTGCTGGGTGTCCGGCACGTTCGTACATGGCGTGTCCAGTTATTGTTCTTGTTATTTATCTCAAACATTGTTGTGTTTTTCAGTGTTGAAGTGAGCGGGCATAAGATCCGAAGTCATTATGTCAGAAGGAGAGGTGTGCAGCCATGTCAAGGTGGTGATCCGTGTCCGACCTTTAAATGCCAAGGAGACGGAAGGAAACTTAAAGAACGTGGTCCGTGTGGTGGATAATCACTTGCTCGTCTTTGACCCCAAAGAGACGGAGGTAACATTTTTCCGTGGCCAGAAAGCAGGAAACAGGGACGTGAGGAGAAGACTGAATAAAGACCTGACGTTTGTATTCGATCATGTCTTCGGGGAGGATTCGACGCAAATGGAAGTGTTCGAAAACACTACGAAGGGAGTGGTCGATGGTGTCCTGAACGGCTACAACTGCACAGGTAAAGGCCGTTTCAGCCGAGGATTGAAGGAAAAGCCTGATTGTGTAATGCCGCAGCACTCGGGTGGTCAGTCAGACATGTGGAGGTTACAGTTTGTTTTCTCTATACTGTGTTCTTTCCAGGATAATATTGATGAGCAGAGCTTCAGATACATGCTTGTAGCAGAAAAACAGAGTCCACGTGTTCAAGTTGTTTTATTTGAGATGATGTTAGAGCTCTGACTGTTGCGTGATGTCTCATGGTTGTGCCCTGGTATCCAAACTTGACTGTCTGCGAGGTGTGACGACGGTATGGTTTCAAGGAAACCTCTACCGTGAAACTGGAAATCAAAACGGAAATCAATTTTTCACAGTTATGTCACATGACGTAATGTTTTGTCAAAATTTGTAAAATATTGTTTCTATTTTGCGGAAAAACGGCAGTGGAAACTCTGCAACAGTTGCACTGCGTTACAGCAGAGACTCGTCTTAGTTAGTTGGCTATCTACAAGATGACCTTGACAGACTAAAAGACTAAAGCGCTGCCGCATCGCTGTCTTTGACTTGAGAGAAATTCCAGCTGACACCACTGTCAGCAGGTAGCTGAAGGGCATTGTGGGTAGTGCAGGAAAGTGAAAACAGACTAACTAACCATTTCGATGAAGCTTGTTTAAACTTGGAGGAATCTCAGATTCTCAGATAATAAACGATGGGCTGCATTGCAGATCACATGTCGATTATAACACCCCCCCCCCCCCCACCCCCACTGGATTTGGACAGGGTTATTTTTATATGGGGTGCTGGGATAATTTCCTGTTTTACAGGTGTTACTCTGGGGATTTTTTTCCACCCTCCTCTGAGAAATTTGCAAGATGAGTTACACTAAGCTCGACAATTGTCTGATCATTTTAGTCCTGTGATTTTTCAATCCAGATCCAGTCGCCTCACGTTGGAGATGTCGTCTGATTGCTGCTGCTTGCTGTATTTAGTCTCGTAGTGCACGTATCATTGACCCGCCCCCTGATTTTAAGCATTCCCAATATGCAACTTGAAAAATGGATGTTTCTTGTTTACTTTTTGGATATTGTTTCATAATGTTAACAAATGGCTGCTGGAACAAGACGTGTCAGTGTCTTTTCTCTACTCCAGCACCTATTTGACCGCATGGAATGAAGTGTGATCATATGACCAGGTGCAGCAAACGTCCACGTTCGTAGGAAATACAACCCACTTGAAATTCATTTCTCCTCTGGTCATTTTAGTGCCGTCCAGATGTGAGACTTTGATCACCAAGTAGCCATGTTTTTGTGTGTGTGTGTGTGTGTGTGTGTGTATGTATATATATATCTGTGTGTGTGTATATATGTGTGTGTGTGTGTATATATATATATATGTGTGTGTGTGTGTGTGTGTGTGTGTGTGTGTGTGTGTGCACTCGATAAGCTAATCCAATCTGAATAGGACTTAAGCCGGTGTGTTTCCTGTGTTTGTGTAAGAGCTGTTTAGTGGATCAGCATCACAGTTTTATGGCATAAAACACGTCAACGGATTGGAAAATCTAACAAACCGTACGAAGCCTTTCCGTATCAGATCACTATAATAAAAGCTGTAATCTCATCAGGGCATGTGTGTACAGTGGATGGAAGACCTGTGTGGATTTAGCGTTTTGTTTAATAATGAATCACGTTAGCATATTGACCTAAAGGCGTACAGTTTATCAGAGAATCAAATCATAATTGAAATCTATCGATTGGCCGAGTGTAGTTCCGCGTAAACACCGAGTGAAATGAAACCCGGGTGCCTTTTAAATGCTTAGTTTCACCCTGAAGGAGAAACTACTGTGAGACTTAACTCTGTTTTTCTTTTCTTTTAGATTTTTTAAAAATCGCATATGTCTAATAGGATTCCTCCATACAAGATCAATTTGCACATTTTCATCTGGGTTGTAGTTATAATATATATAGCTTTGTCAGAATAAATGGTCTTGTCTGATTTCACTGTGACGCCGACGTGCAGACGATTCTAGGAATTACTCAATGACAGCTTGGTGAAAGAAAGGTCTAAGAAAAAAAAAATAAGAAATTGAAAGACTTCGTATTTGAAATGATCTGACTCCAGGTATCCTGTCTATATTATGTATTTGTATAAAAGCTTGACTCTGCCATCCAGGATGTAATATATTGCTTACCATTTGGTTTTCTCCTTCTCATACGTGCACGTCATCCACAAGCATTAATTCATCACGATCAAGACGAGCACAGCGCACCGTATCTATATCCAACAGGCTACATTTAGTATTCTTTTCTAACTGTATGTCCCTTCAGAAAACCATAGAGCCTACTTGTCTGAGCGTTTGATTGATGCACGCACGTGCTTTACATGCGTGTACAAAGCCGAAGGGAGCGAAGTGATCAGCGATAATCCGCAATGCACTGAACCCGTGCTAGGGCAACCGTGATATTGTGGGGGTTCACTGTGTTTAAAATTTGCTAGCGGACACCACTGGCAGGCCAGCGTAATGGCGTATGACGTACATGGATGTTTGGACGACACCCGGAAGTACGCGGGCAATGCCCAGATCATTTGCCTTGCGTGATGCCTCACTTCCGCAACTCACCTTGTGAGTTACCTTGTGTATCGGTGTCCTGTACAGTGCATCATCACGGGGTTTTTTGTGTGCTTCTAGAGCTAATTTTAATTCAAAAGCATGTCTTCTACAGGAAAAGACTCCTGGGTGGGCTAGGCTAAGCTGGGATAAGCTAGGCTGAGATACTTAAGTTAGGCTAAGTGGTTCAACACAGCGGTTCAACATACGATATTTTCAACTTACGATGGGTGTGGCGGAACGCGTCTCCATTGAAACTTGAGGACTACCTGTATTCTGTTCGTTTTATTGCGTTTAAAATGTAGAACGAGTAGGTTTGGGGTGTGTACAGTTAGTTCTGTGGAGATGGAATTGTGAAGACTATCCCACCCTTTCCCCCTGTTCAGTGTCATGCTCTTTGTGCATTTTCATAGTGTTTGCTTATGGAGCTACAGGAGCAGGGAAGACTCACACCATGTTGGGCAGCAGTGACGACCCGGGTATCATGTACCTCACCATGAAAGAGCTCTTCAACAGAATGGACCTCATTAAGGAGGAAAAAGTGTTTGACATCGCATTCTCCTATCTAGAGGTAATCAGGGGTCTTCACAATCAGGGATCACTGGAATGTGCACTGATGTTTATTTGTGTATTATTGTTGTCGTTGTTGTTTAATTTAGTTTACTTTTTTTTTTTTTTCTATTTTATCTTGAGTTCATATAATTTATTGTAATTATTATTGCTTTGCTTTTTTTATTGCAAAGACTTATTTTACTATTATTATTATTATTATTATTATTATTATTATTATTATTAGTGTGCTTATTCTGCAGACACACTATTGTTAAGTTTTAATTTTTCCGTTTACTCGTCTTTCATGCTGGTCACATGCGAGGCTAGGCAATCCATAAATTCTTGCCATGTTTTAATCGGGAGTTGGTCTACACTAGGGGTCCCCAACCTTTTTTGGCTTGGTTTGCGATGTAAACGGACGGACCAGGGGGGCACAAAGTGTTGCGATGGAACCGCTACATTCTCTGAGTCACGTGCAGTAGTGCGACCAGAGTGGAATTTTTCAAAATAAGAGACCCAGGAAACTAATGAAAATACAATAACTAAAAATTTCAGAAAGATTATTATTGTTTCGCGGCCTGGTACCAAAAGTCCCACGGACCGGTACCGGTCCGCGGCCCGGTGGTTGAGAACCCCTGGTCTACACACTCAGATTTCCACCGATCAGTTCCCTGGTGTTTTTTCCATACGTTCACGTCCATGCGTGTTGTCAGGGAGTAGGGTCAGGAAATTGCCAATCATGGCTGCAGAAGGGACGCCAAGGAACACGTCGTGAGTCAAGGAACACGTCGAGTTTTAAGCTAGGCCAGAAAGGGCCAAAGATTTCTGATATGCGAGACTTTTCATCACGGGGCATCCCATTCGTCATTCTCAATGTTCATATCCTAGGCCGACGCTGAAAATCTAGCGTCCGCGAAAAAATCTCTTCCGAATTGGGTTGAGTTTGTGTAGTGTGATCCAGATTTTTAAAAATAGTTTAATACTGAAGAAGTTATTGAAATAACAGCTCTAGTAGAAAGCAGAGGTACAGTTTGGTATGTTGTTTTTATTTTATTTTATTTTTCTGAGGGAGTAATAAGGAATCACCTGAAGTTGTTCTACAATTCTTCCAGTGTCTTATTAAAACAAACACTGTTTGTTCCTTAATCAACAGGTTTATAATGAACAGATTCGGGACCTCCTGGTGAGCTCGGCTCCTCTAGCAGTGCGGGAAGATGGTACAAAAGGAGTGGTGGTCCAAGGCCTGACTCTTCACCAGGTATGTGTGAAACTGAGAGCACTTTTTGACCCGCAGTGGTGAATATTTAGGTGAAATTGGCTTATATATGCAACTGTAATTAAGAATAGCATGATGAGAAGCCTGCTATATGAATACTAGCATAAATAAATATGAACCAAAAAAAAACAGTAGAGTGCATGCTGCTATGAGGGAAAATAAATAAGGTGTGAAACGGAGGGACTTCTTCTGTTCTGAATTTGGTCATTTGTCTATAACAGCCCATCCTGAAGTGATTTATTCCTCTTATACCACAGCAATTTACCAATGCTAGCAATTTATTTTTTATTAAACAGTGATAAGTCATACTTTTTACTCTTTTATAATTACATTTAATGTTGTGGAATGGCTGTGAAACAAATTAATGCTACATTATAGAAGCTATAAACACATTGTCCCTCATAAGCTTCTCTTTTTTTTCTACTTGAAGTACATAAGATATAAAATATAATTCAGCTGGTCATATTGCTGAGATACTGCAAAAGCATCCATCCATCCTGAAGACTTTAAAAAAAAAAAAAAAAAAAACCTTTGAAAGCATTGACACTGGAGACTCCTTCCATAAATGTGAAATGAATGTCCACCATGCAAGCTCGTGTATGAGTTGCTATAGAAAGTTAATGTATCAGAGCAGTGGTCACTATCCTTGTTCCTGGAGACCTTCCTGCAGGTTTTTATCTCTAACTAATCTCTAACACCTCTTTTAGCTGATCAAGAACTTCCTAAGACAATGGTTTAGATGATAAGGTGGACACGATTATGGTTTGAGCTAAGGTCGAGCTTCAGGAACAGGCTTGGTGAACACTGTAGTAGAACAAGCATACTAATGTTTAATAACGTGTGATTTGCCTTCCTTGTAGCCGGGATTTCTGTCAGAGCTGCTGTTATAGAAAATTATAGATTAGATAGTTGGCTCTGGCTCTGGTCCACTAATATGATTGGTCCACCAGCGCTCCAAGAGTTCTGATATGTCATGATGATGGCACTGGGGCATTTCACTGTGTATCACTTCGCTCATCCATGTGAAGCTCCACTTCGAAATGGGTGCCATGTTGGTCTTCGTGACATCCTCAAAGGACTTGGCAAATCCCAATTTTCAGGAATATAAATTTGAACTTAAAATCTAAAAGCTTGTCAGATGTCAAGGAAAAGGGACACCAAGTTGACAAGAATGTACAAATCAGTGTTAGCTAGCCAGTGTGCTGTAAAGTTAACGTGGCTTCTTCAGGATCTATTTCTTCTAGCGGAGCAAAAAATAAGCAAAACATTTGGCCATATAGTGTCCAAAATGTCACTCACTCAATATTAAATTCTTGTTTGTAAATCTGTCGCAAGAAAGCAATATCACACTCGACGTTGTGCTGTTAGACTGCACTTTTACTGTACAACAGCACTTCCACTCATGTAATATTGCTTAATTAACTAATCCCCCCTGACCCATCGGAATGGCAAAATATCAGGTTGAGGTATTTTAAAAAAGAAATCAACATTGCAAATGCTTGGGTCTGGACATTGAAAAGTTAATAATCAAAATAACACTGCTCATTTTTGGAATTAATGAAGTGTGTAGTTTTCTTTCTTTTATGCAGAAATGGGCTTGGGTTTTGTTTTTGTTTTTTTTTGGGAGGGGGGGGGGGTCTTTTTTATTTTTTTTCTAGTTGTGGGTATACAGTGGGCGTTGAATAATCCTTTCTGCAGCTATATAATGGAGTACCACAAATAAAAGGTAACGTTCATGTTAATATTCGTTAATTAAATCGTACTTGAGATGAGCAGATATGAGACATCACCTGCATGATTCAGGACTAAATGCTCAGTTTGCGTGTAATGTTTGAGTAGCGATGAGTCACGAATGTTAATGAGTTCTGTGTTTGTGTGGTTTTCTTCATGGTTTATATGACTGAACGAGTCCCCACCCCTCCTTTCTCCAATTCAATATAGTAAATCAAATATACCAAATCATATATGTGTATAAAGCCACGTTGCTCCTGATAAACCTTTTGCGTATGATACTATTCCCTTTGTCTGTGCAGTAACAATCACTGAATTTAAATGAGTAAGACTGTGCAATTCCTAACCTTTAGACTAATCTCCCACTCTCAGTTTTTGAATCTTTGCTAATCTCCAACTCTCAGGCTCAGAACCCTCGATAATCTCCTAGTCTTACTCCCAGAACCGCCACTCTTGAATTAGTACCGCAAAGCAAAGTGTCCTTTATTAAAATGAGAAAAATGTCATCTTGGAGTGCAAAACAGAGGGTCGATGAGGAAAATTAGAGTTTTGGATGTAGATATTTTGATACAATTTTGATGAGGCTTGGGAGGTTTTCGTTTTTTAGTTTACCTTTTTTTCTTCTTCTTCTTCTTTTATTTATTTATTTAGTTATGTAATATTTGTTTGTTTATTTATTGATTGATTGTGCATTTAACTTTCTCTGGATGGCTGAGATGTTTGTGTTCCTGGGTGTGTGATGTGTGTACTTGTGCCCACTCACTCTCTCACCTTGATTGACTTAACCACAGACCACGAAGAGCAGCTATTGATGAGGTGTGTGTGTGTGTTTTGTGTTGATCTCTCTGCTTTGTAGCCCAAATCCGCTGAGCACATCCTTGAAGCTCTGGATTACGGTAACAAAAATAGAACGCAGCACCCCACTGACGTGAACGCCTCATCCTCGCGATCTCATGCCGTATTTCAGGTAAATGGCCGTCTAGCCACAAGCACCAGATGAAACACATTCTCTAAACGCACATTCTCATAATGGAACAGAAAAGTTTTTATGGCGAGTTCGCCATTCGTTTCCCGTTTAGTTCCGCTTTATTCTTTTTTCCCCCCACGCTTTTCTTTTTAAAAATAAATAAATAAGTGTGCTGATACATTGGTCATCTCCTCTTTCTCTGGTATTAAAATATGCTTCATATTTCTGAACACTGTACATTTTTCTGTACATCTCCTTTCAATATCCATGTTCTGTTGAAGGAAGTTGGTTTCATAAGGAATAAAACAAAAATGTGTGCTGTTACGGGGGGGGGGGGGGGGGTAAGACGGTGGTGTGTT
>JAQMCW010000023.1:5948909-5961434 GCA_030068335.1 Chrysichthys cranchii
AGAGGAGATGCTACACCACGGTAAACATGCCCCTGTCCCAACTATTTTGAGACCTGTAGCAAGCATCAAATTTGAAACGAGCTCATTTTGTGCAGAAAATTGTAAAATTTCTCAGTTTAAACATTTGTTATCTATGTCCTGTTGTGAATAAAATATTGACTCATGTGGTTTGAAATCCTTTTAGTTTTCATTTTATTCAAATTTAAAGAACGTCCCAACTTTTCTGGAATTCGGGTTGTACATGTCCTCATTGTGATATGCTAGTGTTTCTATCGTAACAGCTCATACACAGAGACTTGGACAGTGGGTGCTAATAATTAATGGATTTTTTTTTACAAGAAATTTACTTAAAATTTATGGAAGAAGGCTCGATTGCTCATTTGTTCTCTCTGTGTGTGTGGGTGTGTGTGTTTCTCTTCTTGGACAGATCTACCTGAGGCAGCAGGATAAGACAGCCTGTCTGAATCCGAATGTGCGTGTGGCCAAGATGAGTCTGATTGACCTGGCTGGTTCAGAAAGGGCCAGCGCCACCAATGCAAAAGGAGCTCGTCTTCGGGAAGGAGCTAACATCAACCGCTCGCTCCTCGCCCTGGCCAATGTAATCAACTCACTTGCTGACCCAAAGGTAGCCATCACGTCTGCAGACAGAAATGCCTGTGTTGACCTGTTCCCTCCTTTTTTTTTTTTTTTTTTTTTTTTACCAAGCGAGCCATACTATACCTAAGTGTTAAATTTGGTTATCCTGGGTTTCTAAAGTACCAAATAGGGAAACTGACGTGATCAAACCCAATCATAACAATCTCGTGACTTTAAACGCAAGAGTCTTTTGAACCCTCAAAATAAGTTTAAAAAATAATAAAACGAAAATTAATGAATAATAAAGGAAGGGATTTAAAAACAACCCAATGTTTTAGGATACATTTTTAGACCTCGATTGTGTGAATGTAATTTTATGTTATAAAAACGAATACATTATAATTTTTTTTAATTCCAGGGAAAAGTCGGGAAGTCTGGAGCCAATGACTATAAAGCTACTTTTGTATTTATTGTTTACAACATATGCGCTGCATGTATTTTCTCACATTTTTTGTGGGTTTGCTCAGCATATTCTTATTGTTCCTGACTTTTCGGACACCCTGTAGATTTCTCAGGCGTCATTACCTCATCATTAATATAAGTAAATAATGTTTAAAGCAGAAACGGCAATGATGATGATGATGCAGAAGAAACTGAACTGAGCCAGTGTCAGGTTTTGGCCATTAAGAGATTTTAACAGATTTATTTCAGTTTCATTTTTTTCATTAAAAAAAAGAAAGAAAGAAAGAAAATCCTCATTTTAAAATAATATATTTTTTAATTGTTTAAATATGTGACAGTTGAGGAAAATGTTGTCGGCATTTAATAAGGGATTGCGTTTAAAAAAGTGGGGGTGGGGAGGACGTTTTTGATTTTGGACAGTGGAGTTGAACTCCCATGTGTCGCTCTAAACATTCTTTGGCACCCGAGCGGTTGGGGTCAGCTGGGTCTGTGTCCTAGTGTGGCACACTCTTCCTGGCATCCGCTCCCAGGATATCAGTCTCCGACTCTCCACTTCTCCTTTTGGGCTGAACTGATGCTATCTGTGCTGGGAGAGCTACACCTCTCTTAGCCTGGCTGCTATTGTCTACACTAATCCATCTCCTCAGGGGCCTCTCTCTCTCTCTCTCTCTCTCTCTCTGTGTGTGTGTGTGTGTGTGTGTGTGTGTGTGTGTGTGATCCCTGTCTGTGCACTGCTTTTGGCTCTAGTGCGCCGCCGCCACACTCTCTGTGTTCAGCCGTATCCGGATTTTCCCGCGCTGAAAGGGATGGAGAGTAATTTATATCCGATCCCATTAGAGCGTGACTGCTATAGATTGTAGTCTCGCAAAATGCTGTTAAATCTGCCTGTAAGTGTTTCATGTCATTAACTGTGATAAACTGCTTTTCTGTTTGTTTCAGAGCACTGTGCCACAGCTCAGCTAGAATGTACGTTGTTTTCTTTTGCCCTTTTCTCAGCGTTATGTAGATAATCGTTTTCTTCGTGAATTACAAGATTCATTTTGCCTTTTGTATCGTACACCGGGAAAGTGCTAAAATAGGAACATTGCCAAACCAAATAACTAAATAATGTGCAGAATACATACTGATTAACATATTTTTAAAAAAGCATTTACCATTAGAAGCATGTAAAGTGTGTGAGCACCATGTAATGCTTTATTCAACATGTGTGTCAAACATGAGACTCGCACTTATTTTAATGTTATACGTTGTCCTTATTTTGAGTTCTCTGTTTAAACCACAGAGGTAGTTTTACATTAACGTGTGTGCGACTCATGAGATGACGGTAAGGGTTAGGTGCCGGTCAGTGTTTATGATTTGAAATCGAACAAAATCCATTCATGTCGCTTTGATAATTTTGTTAGTCTTCGTATTACAGTGTCTTATTTTTATTCATGTTTTAATTTTTAGTGTTCGTTATCACAGCATTCCAACCCGAACGCAATTTTTGTCATGTGGTGATAGAAATCAGTTGGTAGTAATTAGGTCCGGTCCTGGAGACCTCTGACTTTTACCCATGGTGTGAGATAATGATTAGAAACAGCCCATTGGTGGTTATTTATTTATTTGGAGTGTGATCCCTCCAGAATCACGCTTTGCCCTGAGCCGTCTTTGGCGGCTCTGATTTATGCTGTCAAATAATCGAGGCGCGGTTTTGTCCTGGGTGGGGGTAAATGTTTCAGCAGCAGGTGAAATCATTGAGCTGTGCATGTGCTAGGAAAATGATTCTCCTACTCCTAGGTGCGTCTGAAGGACTGAGTTGAAGGACTTTGGAAAGTTTTGAGTTTGCTTTCCTGAGCCGACGTCCAAGTAATTTTCTCTTGTTTGTTCGCTCTGTTTATTTGTCTGAACAGCGCGGAGCCTTGTAAGGCTCTCTTATAATCTTAGCTGCTGGGGGTTTTTTTTTCCTTCTTTCTTTCTTTCTTTCTTTCTTTCTTTCTTTCTTTCTTCCTTCCTTCCTTCCAAGAGTGTTTGTTTTTCTCCAGTACTATGGTTAGTTTATGAAATAGCCTTTCCCAAGATAGCTCATGCTGGAATGGTCTTAAAAGTAACAGAAGTGTCATAGTAAACATGCACTAATAATCTCAACTCACAACTGTAAATAATATTCCTCAGGATAATCAGTTGTTGCTAATGGGCTTTAACTCATCGTATGTATGGTGGTACCGAACTTGTTTAAGTTCATTGTCCCCAAATGCGCTTGCTTAGCGCTTGCCCCAAATGCGTCTTTTATATTTATATATATATATATGTGTGTGTGTGTGTCTTTTTTTTTTTTTGTTTGGTTGGTTTTTTTTTTTGGTTTTTTTTTTGCACAATTATATGTTTTGGGCAGCTCCCCCCATTATAATACGTCTTTAGTACTCCATACTGTCTCACAGTATGTCTAGATGCTGGTGCAATTAAAGACGCAAATATTTTGTGTGTGTGTTAATGTTAGTAGCAGAGGGGAGTAAGATGAGCAGGTTAGTCCCTGTCTGGGCCTCACTGCAGTGTGGGTTTGTGGGTATTGTTTTCATGCCATCCGCATACATTAACCTGTCACACAGACTTCTCGTCTTACCCACACCTGAAACAGGCTGCTCGTACACACCGAACACACACCACAAAGACAAACATTGCCTGCTCCCTATAGACGTTTAGAGCGGCGTCAAAACATGTTGTTCTTTTTCTAGTTTAAATATACAAGACCTTCAGTTTGAAAATATTGTGGAAAATCTCCGGTCATCATAAGTGTGTGATATTTGTTTAAAGAAAGAAAACTTGGCACTGTAGGCCAGTAGTTCTCAGAGCGGAGCCTGAGAACGCCATTTTGCACCAGTGGTGGAAATAGCAAGCCGCAGTTATCGAAGATAACATATTTATTATCGAGTTCTTATATTTAATAGCCTTCCTGACATCAACACAACTTTGCATTGAAACCAGATATTTACATACGCTTCAGGAAAAAACAAACTTTTTTTTCTTTACTGTCTAACGTTAAATCAGTGTAAACTTTTTCTGTTGTAGATCAATAAATATTAACGTATTTTTTGTATGTTTGTTAAATGTCACAATAAAGAGAGTTTTATGGATTTTTTTTTAATTATTACTTTCATCAGTCAAAAAATTGGCATCACAAACAAGTGATGAAAGCCCTGATTCGCAAAGGTGTGTAGTAGCAAAGGGAATCAGAGTGTATGGTGACTGCAATTTTTCTCGCGCGATGTTTCTTACGTGATTTATGTGATTCTCACCGTTAATTTTCTTGTCCATTATTTTTTCACAAGTGTGTAACTTGCACATTAGGCTTAGGTGAGATAAATACTTGCAAGGAAAATAACAACGAGAGACATAACCTGCGAGAAAAATCATGTGAGATCGTTCACGTGACATAACTCAACAGTACCGGGCTGTATAGTGAATGTAAATGTTCGTTTTTATCCGACCATCACACACCCCCAAAAACCCATCCATGGAGCCCCTTGGGGTTCCCAGACCCCAGGTTAAAAACCCCTGTTCTAGAGGACTAGAAAGCTCTGCTGCTCAAATAATAAGGCAAAATATTATTGTACATGCTAAAATAATGTTTGAAATAAATCTGTGCTGAGTTAAAGTGTTCCCTGGCTGCATAAATTTTTCAACCTTTTGCTGCAGACAACCATTGGGGCATGTTAATTTAGCTTTGCATAATTTGTTAATTGGAGTTTTTATATTACAAGCTTTAGACAGAAAATGGTGAAAATATGGTCTCCATCTGTTTCTTTTTATTACAGCCTGGTGTTTTCTTAACTGCAATTTAAAAAAAACAAACTAAAGTAATTATAAAGTAAACTGTCTCACATTCGCGCCCCCTGACTCAGGCCACTCTTCTTCTATACACTCATTACACACCCACTGAGGCACACCCCAGTCCCAGATGCAGCGTATAGTTGTATCGAATCAGTTCTGGATCTGGAATCTCCCAGTCCTTCCACATGGAGCTGCTGCCATGTGTGTGCTGGGCCGGCAGCTTCCTTAACACACCCAGCTGTGCAATAATTTGGTCATAAAACTTCATGCTTGTTGAGTTTTCACCTGAGCTGTGGGATTTCTCTCGGCGTTTTAGAACCCGAGATTGCCTTGGGTCAGCTGCTGTGAAATGTGACTCACTTCTGCGTAGATGCACAGAGGGGGAAAAAGGACATGTACCTTCTTTCTGAGCATGTATTACAATACAGTACTAGCCAGCTCAGATCAATAGGCTGCCACTGTGGCTATGTACAGCAGCACACTTTTAATGAGTACGTCAAGCCTCCTTTCTCAGTCGGAATGCGAGAACTGGATAAAAGAGAAATCGTGCTCTTTTAATTTACAACGCCGTCTGTTGAGCCATATCTTGTAAATCTAATATGGCTGGTGGATTAATTGATTGCTTACATGATTTATTTTTTTCCCCCCCTCCTCCTGGTTTAGAGTAAGAAGACTCACATCCCTTACAGGGACAGCAAGCTGACGCGCTTGCTGAAGGACTCTCTGGGAGGAAACTGTCGAACCGTGATGATTGCCAACATCAGTCCATCGTCCCTATCATACGAGGACACGCACAACACACTCAAATATGCCAACCGGGCGAAGGAGATCAAGTCCACAGTAAGATCATGACCCACACACATACGTTAAACATCCGTGGCTGACACGGCAAGACAATTTCAGTAACATCAGCAAGTAACATGACAGCAAGAACATCCCAAATGATTGACTCGAGTGATTCCTCTTACCAATCCTAGTTCAACGTTTCTTCACCTCCTTACTCACAAATTTAGTTCCTCCTGTTTGGAAGACAAACCTGCACCCTTGGTTTCTTCTTATTGTGTCATATATGGCCTCTCATTAATACAGAGGCAACAAAACTACTATGGAGCCTAGCACATGGCGCTAATCAAACTACCAATTTTCACACTTATTTGTGATGACTTGATTTCAGCATTTTAGGTTTAGAAACTATATATAGCTACTTCTGGTTGTCATCAGGAATTAAAAAAGAAAAACGCCGAACAGGGTATGTCTTGCCACAAGAGGCAAACTACAAGCGATGCAAGTCACTTGCCAGTGTGAATGTATGGGTACTTGAGAATTAAACAAATGTCAGAGTCTAAAGTCCTGGAAAGACTAATGCAGCAATTAGCCAGAACAATGCCTTGCCCAATTGTCAGGGAGATATAAGAAGGCTTCATGTGGAAACAGAAACCAAGAAAAATAACAACAGAAAAGGGAAGGGGGGGGAAGCCTGAGGTCCGTGGGAGGGGGGAAGAAAATCAGGCTAAATGTCTGGAAACTGAAGCAATTTTTCGTATAAAGGATGAACGTCTTTTAAAACTTTTAGTCATTTGTTGTTGTTGTTGTTGTTATTATTATTATTATTGTTATTATTATTATTGACTATATATTTCATTAAATACTTTGAGTTTCTCAGTAACTTCTGTATATCAAGTGGGAGTGGGATGTAGTTACAAGTGTAAGGAAGTCCATTGACGGGTCCTGGGAAGTTTAACGGGTCAAATGAATGGCACAGTAGCGAAATACAAGACACTGCTTATGTGGCACAAGTAGACACTAGAGAGAAGTAGAACGAATACATTTCAAACACAAGTATTTCATACATAATTTCCACCAGTGGCAACATTTTTATTATTTGGCATACATCACAAATTTGAATGCATGCATCCTGAATATTAAAAAGATCATAAAATACCATACTGAAGTGTCGCTGAGGTAGACTGAACATCACCAGTACAGCTATGATGAAAATGTCTGAGAACTTGCATCTCGAACCTTGAGGTTAATGCACTTCAACAACAAAAAATCACATCAGATTCATGTCCTGTCAGAGAAGCAGGAATCTGAGACTGCAGTGGGCGCAGGTTCATCAAAATGAGAGACAAAAACTTCACCTGGTTATTTTTGGTGTTCGGTGTAGCCCTGGCTAACAGGTGTGGAATCCAGGGTTTATTTGAGATTTGAATTACTTTAGCCTTCCTGTCAGCTCAATCCAGCCTGGCCTCACGCATCAGCAAGGCATTCCCACCCATAGAAGTGCATTTCTCTGGATGATTTTGGCTTTTCGTTCCATTCTGTGTAAATTTTAGATCGTTGTGTGTGAAAATGTGAGCGTGTACCTGAAATGTAATAATTCAGAAATTCTCTCTCATTCTTCACGCAGCTGAAAAGTAATGTTGTGAGTGTGGACAGTCACGTTGGACAGTATGCAGTCATATGTGAGAAACAGAAGGCTGAGGTAAGTGTTTTTTGGGTTTTTTTTGTTGTTTTTTGGGTGGGGGGTATGTTTAAATTTCATAATTACTCTCTACTGTGGTCTTCAAGGGGAATCATAAATGCAAACAACATATTTATCATGGCTGTCATTGCCTGCACTGTGTGTGTGTAAATATGGTCTGTTTCTCTTGACAGGTGAGTTGGGTGAGATGATTAGAACTAAATGCGTGTTAGTTGAGACCAGGCTAAGTGTGTGTGTGTGTGTGTGTGTGTTCGCAGATTCTGCTGCTGAAACAGAAACTGAGAGAGTATGAGGAACGGAAGATTGAGGCTCCTGCCCTTAATCCAATCTCCAGCCAGAAAAGAGCTGAATTTGAGAAGTAAGCCATCTGCCTGCGTGTGCACGCACATCTTAGCCGTCACGCAGACATACCGAGCATAGTTTGCACTCAGCCATGTGTGGCTTGAGCCCAGGGTTTTCGTTTGTTTAGCTGTTGTTTATTTTATGCCATGTGTAACGTGTAACTTCTCTCCAACGCCATCCTTTAAAACTTTTAATATGCATCAATAATTGAGTATGACTGCACAGAACAAGACTTGAGGTCATTGCAGGTGGAGGTCTCCATTTCTCTACATTTTTCATCAGACCTGCTGGGACCGAAAGATCGCGCTTTTTTTTCTTTCTTTCTTTTCTTTTTTTTCTTTCTTCACGCTTAATTATTTCCCTCCAGCGGCTTATTCGAAGATGGGAATTTATCATAATGTGGCGACACACCCTGCACATCCCTCGCCAATTACATTTTCCTGTCCGGTTTCATCGTGAGGCACTTGTGCTGCAGCGCCATCCGTGAGACAGAGACAGAAAGAGGGGAGGGGAAAAGCGGGCGAGGGAGGGGCGAGAGTAGGCGGCGAGGGAGGAATGAATGAGTCGTACTCCTACGCATTTTCATTCACCAGCATTAGAATTCACAACTGGGAGGCAGGAGCGGGAGACAGAAGGGAGGGGTTCAGCGGGGAGGAATGGCGGCTCACTCCTGTCTGCATTAAAAAAAAAAAAAAAAAAAAAATGCTCCAAACACAGAAGGCCGCCAGTGGCACCACTGCACCTACGTCACACTGTCGTTGACCTCTCTTGCTCTTTGTCTCTCTTCTCGATTGCATTTAAAGCATTTTTTCCCCCCCTTACACTCTCAACTAAAACCTACGCTCTACGAAGGTTCCTGCGGTGACTGCGTGGGTTGTGTGTACGTTTTGCAGATAGGAGGAGGCGGGTACGCGAGCTTCATCTGAACCTAGTGAATGAACTCTGAGTCCCAACTGTAGCTGAAAACTCGGATTAAGGATCTTCTAGACGTCTCTGGGTACCGGAAACATGCCTGGAACATTCAGAAGCTCAACGATGTTAAACATTTTGACCGAACGCACCTACCTGCTTTTTTTCCTTGTTGTGGTGTTCTTTTCAAACAGCGACAGCACAGCGCTAGAGAAATTGTCCAACACTGCACACACAAAATCCAAATCAATAGGCCAAACAATGCGCAGCAGAACACAACGCCCTCTGTGTGCTTGCCCATGCTTGGATATGTAAAATCCATCTGTGTGTGACATTCAGGCTGTATATCAGCTCGCTGTGTTTATAAAGGGTTCATGGTGCTGCTGGCTGTAGAGGGGCTTCAACTAAAGGAGTGCACTTAAAAGCAGCCCTCGATAACAGCTTCATTTTTAATTTGGGTTTTTAGTCTACCTCACTTCATGATCCAGTAGGCACAGTGCTAGCAATTATACATGTTACTTAATGAATAGTTTAGTATGTTTAACTGATTAAGGGCATTCGGACAAACCGTAGCTTTATTAGCTGGGGTAGTGGTAGCCTAGTGGTCAGGGCATTGACCCTTCAGTCGGAAGGGTGTGGGTTCAAGGCCCAGGACCAACCAGGTACACTGACGTACCCTGAGCAAGGTACTGTCCCCAAGCACTGCCCCCCCTGTGTTGTTTGGCTGCCCCCTGCTTCACTAGGTAAATGGGTTAAATGCAGAGAAGTAATTTCACTGTGTCACGCTGTGCTGTGCTGTGCTGTGTTTCACGTGTGATCATCACTAGTATACATTACTTTTTTATTACTTATTACAAAAGTGAAAACTCTGCTCTGTTCAATCCTGAGGTTTGGTGGCTCCTGGAAATCAATTTAACTAGGCTGAAAAGTGGTAGTTATTGCTACACATTGATGTTCGGAAAGCTGGTTAGAAGATGATGCGAATTCAATGCATAAGGCATCAATTTGCTGTCCGATGACATCAGAATCAGCTACAATACAGTCGTCCAGTACGATACAATCCTCCGATCAGAATGGTTTGGCCAACATTGTGCCGAATCTATTAAATTCTCTTAAATAACGTGCTTAATAATGTTTCGTCTGCACGTTCCTGACCTGTCCACGCTAACACGTCTCCTTGGAACAAATCTTTCGACCATCAACCTTATCCGATGTGTGTAGTGCAGCAGGTCGTGGAAATGAGTAGCTCACCCTGTAGGTACTGCACTGAGGTGGCACAGCACCATGAAGCATATTTATTTGAAACATACATACCAAAGTTTTGTTTCAAGAATGTCCGTTAGGAGCAGGTTGGGTTTTTTTTGTTTTTTTTGTTTTTTCTGACCGTTGAAGCATTCAATAAATCTGCTTCTATGAGACACAGGGGCTGCTTATTGCTTCGCCCCCGGATCACTATTTTAAATCCACGCAAAGCCCAGCTCTCTTCTGATATGGCCTCGGTGCCAGACGAGAGGCGTCGTACATGCGGCTACCCTTCTGCAGATGCTGTTTGTCTATGGTACCAGTTTACACAGGCTTCCACACCCTGTTCATGTGGGCGTAGCTGTTGACTTCAAATAAACCAGCTCTATTGTACTCTCCCCGTTTTCAAGGACAACCGAGGTTTTACGTTTCTTTTCTTTGTGTACGTTGCTTTGCCCTGCAATTTTTGGATTCTCAACAATGCTATCATTGTTTGGTATGATGGCGTTGTTTATATACCCCCATTATCCTTTAGTATGACATAAACATGCACGTGATAATTATAACAAATTATACAAATATACATTGTAGTGCTAGGCTTTCTCATAGAAGCCTTGTTAAATAGTGTTTGTGTCTGCGTGTGCAGAATGTCCGAGTCTCTGCGCAGCGCGTTTGCCGCACGACTGCTGCTGCGTAAGGAGCAGTTGAACATCGAGAAGCAGCTGAAGGAGAACCGGCTGAGGCTCAGTCACCGGGAGGAGTGGCACCAGCAGGGCCTGTTATTCTTCCCAGATGACAAAGCAGAGAAGGTACCAGTTTCACCCTTTTACACACGCCGCCGAGCACAAAAATGAGGTCACCTGAGGTCACATTGTTCTTTTGCGTTTTAACACGGGCTTTCAAAAGATTAGTTCAAGCTTGGGTGGGGGGGGTGCATGGACACACTGTTCAGTTTGTTGGGTCACGCTATGATGTCTCTTATGATCAATCGATGTCGTACAAATGGACTGGATAACCCGCATTCATCTTCTGAAGATTTCTCTGTGTGCGTGTGCGTGTGTGTTAGGCCACTTGTAAGTACGAGCGTAAGCTGGCGTCTCTGCAGTCTCATCAGCAGCACCTACAGAGGCGCTTGGAGGAAAGCGGGAGGTGCTTCGTGGAGAACGACGGTTGGCTCCACCGCCTCGAAAACGAGATGAAGCTGCTTGGGCACGATGGACACACTCCAGAGGTCAGTTCCAGGGTCAGAGATCACAAGTGGTACTTACTTTCCGAAGGGTTTGGGGTTTGTTTGGGTTTTTTTTTTTTTTTTTTAAACACATGACTGGTTGAGGGATAGTTTTATATGTATTTATTTATTGTGCTTAATGGATCTGCTTCCTTGTGTAGAAACATCAAAGCGGGTTTTATGTTTGCAGTTAAAAACAGGACTACACCTGAAGTATATGCAGAAGCACTGGAGTAAAAGCCAAAAGAGTAAAACTCGATTAAAAAGTGTGGGAAGATGTGAGATTAATGCTCCCTATGCCATTTTTCCCCCCCAGCTTCTTCTTGAATGTGTTCAGTTTCTAACTCTGGGCTGCTCCCAGTCTGTTTCTCTATCTCTCTCTCTCTCTTACACACACACACACACACACACACACACACACACACTCATCTTTTCCTAGAAGTAAAGCATCGTAGCAATGCACCCTCCAGTCCAATGTTCCTTGATCCGCTTGTGTTTCCGTCTCCCTGCGTCAGAGGGTAGTAACAGGTTCCTCAGAAAGCACATTCTCAGAGAGCTAGTGAAAAACAAAGGCCTCGCTGAAGCAAATCAGCGGAGCCCAGACCCGCCGCTATTGTTTTTGTGCCAGCGCTTCTCTCTACAGGTTTCTCGGTATAGATGAGGGATTGGTACAGTTTGATCCCTTCTAGGCCCAGAACCCTCCTCCCGCTGTCTCCTTGTTCTAGTCTGAGCCATCCTCATCAGTGCACTACCCCCTCTTCACTTGCAATGCTGTTTGTTTTTCCGTCCACCTCCCATGAGTGCTTGGAAGACCGGGCGCTTCTATTTACCCGTTGTTGTTTTCAGGATTTTGTTGATATTGCTGATGTATGTTCTCTGAGAAATGCTGCACAGTTAATTACATTTTTAATCGTGATGTGTTAATTAAGCAGAATATCGAGGGCTCGGCTAAAGTTAGATCAATGGCTAAGATTATATAGCAGCGTTTATCTACTCGTCCGTTTATGAGCTCTCCGTTCATTGTTGTAGCTCTCTGTTGGCCTTGCTGTGTTTTTAAAGCGATAAAATGCTGAAAGACTATTTTCTTCATATGTGGGGTGTGATAAATAAAGGCGATTTCAATGCAGAGCACTGAAGGTTGCCTAGTTCTTCCTTTTTAACATCAGTAGAAAAATAGAGACGACCCAGTAGTCAATAGGAGTTTATTTAAAGAGAAAGAAATGTTGACGTCATGGTGTGATGTCACAGCGACACGGCGGCTCGCGCAAGAGCATCGGGAATATCCGATAACATTCAAAACCAGAACACCGTTAACTGGGTGCCAGTTTATGTGCTTTGCATATCTGTACAGCCTTTGTCAATTCTTCAAACCTGTCAAGCTGAAACCGTATTTTAATGCTGTGTGTGTGTGTGTGTGTGTGTGTGTGTGTGTGTGTGTGTGTGTGTGTGTGTGTGTGTGTGTGTGTGTGTG
>JAQMCW010000023.1:5963830-5975033 GCA_030068335.1 Chrysichthys cranchii
AAAAGCACCACCCGAATAAGGCTGTAGCAGTGCGAGCGATGAATCTGTTTAATGACAATGCAATGTCGCATTTCCACAAAATCCTCAAATGGAGGCAAAAGCAGCGATCGTTGGATAGTTTCCTTGTTAAAGTCACACAAAAAGAAAAAGATCCCAGTGAGACGACAGACTGCAGTGATTCTGTGAGTTGTAGTGAAAGTCCTCTCCCTTCTCCCTCACACCAGCCACGGGTCTTTTTAAAGGTAAAGTGCAGGTTATTTTGTTGTTGTCCGGTGTGATGGGGTTGAATAACAGGAAACAGAAACTTAGTCAGAGCTGGAGAAAGCAAATTCATGGCAGTTTTATGTATTTTTACTTTATATTTTGTCATTTTTATATAAATATTTGTGGGCTGTGGAATGAATTAACTGAGCTTCTGTTATTTCTTATGGGCAAATTCGCTTTGATATACAAGTGATTTGGATTACAAGCACGTCTCCAGAACGAATTCTGCTCACAATGCAAGGTTCCACTGTATGTGTAGATAGATAGATAGATGGATAATTACAATATATAATTTTATTAGGGCTATTTAAGTGATTTTAAAAAAATAATCTTATTAAATACATGCTGTTGCGATTAATCACTTAATTTTTTAATGCATTATTTTTTTTCTGTGATTAATTAAGAATTTTAGATTTTCAGTATTATAATGTGCCTTCCCCATTCTTTGGAAAATTAGAAAGAAAATGGAAATAGAGAAGACTTTTTTTGTTTGTTTTGTTTTGTTTTGTTTTTTTAGGTGATCATGTACTACACATGACTGGAACTGTGCGAGAAGTCTAGTATATCACTCCTTGTTTTTGTCATTTTTTTTTTTCCCCCCGTGTGTCACAGCTCCATCTTTGTCCCTTCGATCCTCTCCTCTGTTTTCCCCACAGTCCGCTTCAACATACTTCAGCTTCAGTCATTAATCCAGCCACCAGTGACACGAGCATCACTCATGTTGCTTGTGTATGTGTGCATTTGAGTAAGAGGAAGAGAGACAGATCCATCACAGTGGCAAACACTTTGTTGTCGATTGAACCTTCGCATGTCACTCTGAACGCTTACGACTTACTCTTTCTCGCCGGAGATTTGGGGATTTTTTGTTGCTCTTTTGGGTTTTGTTTTGTTTTTTAGTGAAGAGATTGCTCGATTGGATCCGAAATCTACATTGAATAGAAGTTGTAATTAGGTAATGCGGAAGTCAAATCTGTGCCCCACAAAATAAACTCAGTGAGAATGAAATGATTAAAATGAAACGGGAAGCAACAAGAAAAGGAGAGGAGAATGTTCCCAATTTCACACAGAGAAAAGACCAGGCTTTGATACATGGCTCCTTTGCACAGCTGACTTAATAAATAGACACTTGCAGAGGTTTTAGTGTATATAGAGAAAAGGGGGGAAAGTGAGAAAAAGGGAGGAAACCTTTTGGGGAATGGTAGACGGCGTGATTTATGGCTCAGTAAATTGGCCGTAATGATATTTGCTGCAGAACAGGTGTTACTCATTTGATTGAGACACATTGTGGGGAAATACAGGAACACACTTGGTCCCAGTTGGGGTCTGCACTGGGTGAGAGGGAAAAGCATAAAGCCAGCAAGGCTGAGAAATGATTGTGAAAAGACATAATCTCCAGCACTGAGACCTATTAAAAGCCTTATATGGCTGACTTCTAAATTGTGCATTAAGAATAAATCATAATCCTTGGCCAGTGGATTTGTTCTGCTCCAATCAATAGCCTTTGCTCTTGGCCAGGCTGCATTGTGCCCCATTTCTCAGATTTCGAAATATCATATCTGTTTTAAAAAAAAGAAAAGAAAAAATGTAAGAAAATCCGCTTTATCAGTCACACAGGAATACGTTTAAGAAAGCCGAGCCCTTTAAAACACACTGACTATTTCCTCCTGCGTCACCCGTGGTTGTTTTTAAATAAAAAATAAATGCAAACTGAATCCTGTTCTGGACCCTGCTTTGAAAATGCCTTCTCGTGTAATCTCTGTGTCTTTCTCCCACTCCGTTTTCATTTCATTAGGCAGCGTTTACATAATTCTTAATTACATCAGTGTTTATGCATTCCTCTTTTCTTCCGGTGATTTATTTTGCAATCTGGCTTGTTTTCTCTTTTGTCCATCCTTCTTTGCAGTCTCATTTCCCTCTACTCTGAGAGAAGCTCTCTGTCTGCCCCTCCCTCCCTCTCGTTCTCTCATCTCTCCCCCCCCCGGCCCCACCCCACTCCCCCTGCTCTCCTCCTCGTCTCATTCATAAAATCGCTGCCGAGCAGAAGAGGAGGGGACAGGCGGTGAGCTAGCCGAGGGGCTCAGTCACGTACGATATGAAATGCAGTCGGGATCATCAGCGCGGCGAGAGGGAGGGAGGGAGGGCGGCAGCAGGCAGGCGACCCTAATCCGAGCCGTTCTCTCCTCCAGAAATAGAACTTCATGCATGTATTAATCCCATCATCCAGAAATACCGCATCCAGAGCACTCTGGCGTGTACACACACACAACCCCAAACATCACCCTCTCAACCCTGTCTGTTATTACACCGCGTTCCTCACACATAATCTTATATCATCCTGCAGGGCGTGTTTGTGTTTGTGCGCATCACGCTCACAGCGACCGGTGCGTGGTGTTGTCACTCAGACCCAGCAGTGACGTAGACAAGTGCTGTTTTCCATCAGCGAACATCAAGCAGGGCACACTAGGGCTCAGCTTCCCGAGAGCTCATCTCTGATATGTTTTTACTAAAACTTTTTTTCCCTGCACCCCGGTAAAAGGGTGCATGTACTCAGTCAGCCATAACAGCGACGTGCTGCCCGTTCAGGCAGTCCGACTTCTAGAGTGCCGGCAGCTCTTGAAGGATACGGCTGCTGTCTTTATCAATCACAATTCCACTCTGTACATCTGCACATGTTCTCCTCTCCCCTCCCCCAGACTTTATCCGTGAGTCAGTGTGCTGTGAGAACGCGACGTGTTCCTGCATACTTCAGCGCTCGATACTCTGGGTCGGACCTCTCCAACAGCGCCCAGCACCCTTAAGCCTGCCTGTGCACACACAAACACTGCACGAAAGCTGTCACCCATGACGGGATGGCTTTGTTAAACACCTTGCCTGGACAATACATTCTCTGAATTGAGAACACACAAACACACTCTAGTCTCCCTTTCTTTTTCTTTCCGCCCTGAGCTTCTACCCACTTTCCTCTCCAGTCAGGTGCAGTGCAACTGACTCATCTGACCAGGTGACGAAAATAGCTAAATTATTCAGTAGTGGATGCATATAGACGTACTCAGGATAGGAGCATCGGCTCTATGAATAAACTTGAGCATATGGAATATAGAGTGCTAGCGTGGTTGAAGAGGGACTGGGAGTAGCATGAATGAATGTGTGAGTCATCGTCCGTTATCGGTGCCTGCCTGTACACCGTGTTCTGTCTTCAGAAGTGAAGGGAGAGGAACTTGATCAGGGCTTTGTGAGATTGTTCAAATTGTCAGTGTTTTGGGGTTTGCCTTTTATCCCCCCTGAGCGTTCATTTGCTGGATTTGGCGTCGAGTTCACACTAAATATGACACATAGTGGCACATCTGGATAGTGAAAACACCAAGCAAGCAGCCTTTGAAAAGATCCATGCTTTATTCCAGGAGCCTGTTTGCACACCGTGTTCAAAACACTTGCACAATTGTAACATTTCGTATAGTGTTGTTTTTGTTTTGTTTTGGTTTTTTATTATTATTGTTATGCGGACTATATAGAGTGTGTAGCAGTTTGACATGGAATTCTACAGCCACTGAGCAGAAAACCAGAGCTCAATGTACGGATTTGCATTTTGAAGGACACAAGTCGTGTGTGTCACAGAGCTGGCATGGATTTGGAAGCGCACATGCATAAGACGGGCACAGGAGGACGGACTAAAAGATTTACAAACGTAACTGCAATAAGGCGCGCACACACAAAGAAGCTGCCTTTCAGAACTTTGAATATCCTTAACAAATCGATTTGTGGATTAAGTGTCATGTAACGATACAAAAATAGTACAGACCGCGCTGAAAAGACGCAGCTCCCTGTTTTAACAGGCGATTGACGAAAGGAAATTAACGAGGAAAAATCTTTAATGAGGCAGTCCGTTTCCAATAGATCTGGAAGTGACTGACAGCACACTTTCTTTCTTCCTCATTTAAACTTGAATTGAGCTTTTTCTGAAAGCTCAGGAGTGGATGTAGTTCTGTTCTTTGAAAGGCCAAGACTGTGGGTTAATGCATAGCTGTCTGCCTTTAGGTAAGCCTGATGTTCTCTTGTGGTAAATAGCCTAATCAACAAACCGAACGATTTTATTAAAACATCCATCCTGAGAGGCTGCACTAAAAGTTCAGCATGGTTAGGCTGGCTTTCTTACCTACCTTGGCTTTGTACTTTTTAAAAAAAAAAAATTTAAAAAAAAACAATTTAAACTAGCTCTACAAATTAAGCAATGTCTGTTTATTTTAGCTTATTAAGCTAAAGTGCTTTTTATTTGTTTTTGTTTTTCTCTCAGGCCCTATCCCTGGAGAGGAGCCTGCATCGGAACCTGTGCCTAAAATGCCAATCAGGAGGAAACTGGCCATTTCTCCTGTGAAGTCTGGCCCAGGATGTGAAGGTGCAGCGCCGGCTCACTGTCCGCCAGGTCTGCAGGAGGTGCTGCGTCAAGAGGGCATGTACCCTCTGCCTGGCACACCCAAGACCCAGGTGTCCAATGCTCCAGTCTCCATCCACCCCGATTCCACCTTCGACGTGGGCGTAGATGAACAGGGGGAGGAGACTACTCCAGTTAACCGCACAATTATCCTGTCTCCCAAATCACCCGAGTTTCCTGGGGGTTCAGGCCTGAGCCAACTCCGTGTCCTGCGCGGTAATAATGCCAACGAAGCCCCTAAAAGGTAGGAGAGTGTAGAGAACGAGAATCACTCGAAATACACACTGCGAAAGACAAGACAACACAGATTTTAAAGATGTAATATGGCTACACAGTTTTAAGATACTCAGGGCCGTCACTGGGTGATCAAAAGGTTTCAGAAACCGAGTCTCAGGTGAAAGGTGGAGGTTCATAACATTCGCTGGTTTGCAGGTTGGAGATTCCGTCTCTTCTCGACCTGCGAAGATCCAAACCATCCTACATGGCCATGACCTCAGCAGCACAAGGCAAACGCAAGCTCAACTGGTGAGTCTTCACTCATGCACTGGTCACTAGCGTGAGAATTCGTATGGATTTTCTTAATGAACGAAACACGATCAGATGAATTTGTACAAATTAGAATTTTTTTTTTACCTCGCTCACCCGGCATGTGGAAACTCCAGTGTGCTGCCCAGACCTATGTTTTGGTTTCCTGGAAATCCAACTGGGGAGACGTGAAAATCAGTAGCTAATTAGCTAGCTAGTTAATGGCAACCTGGTTAGTTAGTTAGTTATGTGCGTTGAGAGATGACTGAATATATGATCATGTAACACCTTGTACTTGTGGCCTCAACAAAATGTTTTAGCTTTGAGATCCCTGTTTTTCGCATCACCTATCTTCATTTTCTCTCTATCTTTATCCACATGTTGGCTGCTTATAATATAACAGCTTGCGCACTGCTGATTCTGAGAAGATTGTCCGTCACCCATGAGCACTAATTATCCCTCCTAGTCAATACCAGGGCACACTGTTCTGCAGCCGTGTATATCGTAGTGCAGCTGATGTGTGTAGTGCAGCAGGTGGTAGGATTCAGAAGTGCTATAGTTAAGTTTATACATGGCTACATGTCAGATAAATTTTTTTCCCCCAAGGGTCAATAATAAGAAGGGTTTATTTTCTTACTCTTACTACATAGAAATTATTAACAGCCCAGGTAGGGTAGCTTGTCCCGGGTGCCCATGTTGGTGATTTGTCCAGCAGTGATGCATAAGCAGAAAATACTTACAGTCCTGTGTGCATGTTTGTGCCCTGTTCCAGCATTGGAAAAGAGATGGGCTCAGATGCTACCCAAGGTGCCGCAGCTCCGAAACGCATTAAACGTGATCCCTCCGATACCACTAGACCACTCCGCGTGCGACGTTTTGGAGGTAAGCAAGGTCTTTCTTGGAAGTTCTTTCACAGACACTGCTCTTTTAAATGAGTCCCGTCTTCAGCTAATCTAAGAGTTGGGTTCCAGCTGTCCAGAGTACACCCCTTTGGGCTCTGTCCTTATTTCTGAAGTGAAGCACGATCATCCCTTGTGGGTTTTTCTTTTCTTTTTTTTTTTTTCTTTTTTTTTTAAGCCTTTTATATAATCTATTATGGTTGTCTAAGTGCTAATGAAGTGTTAGGGCTCGGACACCTGACAGCTGTTAAACTCTCAGCCAAAAAAAACCATTCCCAGGCTCCTCCCATTCCCATCGCCTCTTACAATTCAAGTGTCTTCCCAGCCTTCTTACTACTGATCCATCACGCTTTCACAGCCTTTTTTTTTTATTTTTTTTTTATTTACAACACTCTATCAACAATTTGACTTGTTTTCCTCTTTTTTCCCCATTCATGTTTTCCTTTCATTCTTCAGGATCATCAGAGAACGAGCCAAGCAGGAGAGTGGTGCGCAGCATATCGGAGGGAAACCTCCATCGGCTCGGCTCTCACAAGCCCAAATCAGCCTTTCTGGGTCCCGCTTCCCTGTTCAAGAAGGTCACCAGGAGGATGTGAAATCTCTCCAGCATAACCCCTTAAACACACACGGCTTCTAAAAGCCTCATGCACTGATCATTCTCTCTGTCTCGCTCTCTCAAACACATGCGTGCGACTGTCTTAGGGACATGGTGAGGAGATTTGAAGAGACACAGCATCCTTCGGGGTTTAAACTGGACTGTGCTGATTAATGTTGTGATTGTTGATTTTTTTGTTGTTTGTTTGTTTGTTTTTAATGTACAGCTTTTTAATTATTTTAAAATAACTTTGTACATAGAATGTTTCAACCTGGTGCCAAGTGAAAAATTAAACATAATGATTTTTTGTTCTTCGTTCGTGATGCTTAGTTGTTTTCCTTGTAAAGAAACCCTTTAAAACTTGTAAACTATTGAAACATCCTGTAAGGTGAGAGACTTTGTAATAAAAAGCTCTGGATAGTTTTTCTACATGTACAGTTGCTTGTTTGGGAATTATTGCTTCAGGGCCACACGTCATTCCAAACAGCTTTTCTAGTGGCATGGTGTTTTTATACGTATTCTGTAATAAATATGATTTTATTAAAAAATAACTGTCTAGGTTTGACTATGGAACTTTGGATGCTATAATCTTTGTATTTTAATAGAACTTGGTATTTTAGTATCCGCATTGGATTGGTCACCTGCCCAGGGTGTAACCCCGCCTCTCACCAGAAGTCAGCCGGGATTGGCTCCAGCTTCCCCCTGCGACCCTGAACAGGATTAAGAGGCAGAAAATAAGTGGAGTGAATGAATGAGTATTTTAGTGATACTAGTGATCATCACACATGAAGCACAGCACAGCATAGCATGATACAGTGAAATTACTTCTCTGCATTTGACCCATTCACAAGGTGAGGCAGGGGGGCAGCCGAACAGCGCAGTGATTTTACTATAAGTTGTCGGTTAATTCATCTTACTGAATAAAATGATTCAGGTCAAAAACCTTCATCTTGATTAGGCTTATCCATATAAATTAGCATTTTTAAAATTTTAGATATTAAAAAAAAAATTTTCAGTGAAGTGAAATTGACACCCCATTTAGAAAACCTTGAACAAACTGTGTGTGCTGTAAACTTTACACACATGCACCACACAGTTTTCCAGATCCAGGAAAACTCATGCTATTTTCTTCTGCCCAGTGGTTCCTTTGATGGCCCAAAGATCCGGACTGGGTATGATTTTTACAGCGCAAACAAGTGGAAATGCTTTTACCTGTTAACTACTCTCGACTTATGTTTACATCATTCGACAGATGCCCTTATCCAGAGCGACTTCCGTATTTCCATTTATGTTACATCACTGAGCGGTTAAGGGTTCCGCCGTGGCAGATTAGCAGCGCTAGGATTTAACCTCATAACCTGATCTGATCAAGCGTCCAGCATCTTAACCACTGAGCTGTCACTGTTTCTGAAATTCCCGGTTCAGATCTACAGGGTTTCTATGGTTTCGTCGTGTGTTAAGCTCACTGGCAAAGCAGCTTGTATTTATTGTGAAGCATCATTTTTAGGTTAAGGCCTTTTTTTTTTCTGGTCCAGAATAAATGAGAGATCTCATGGACTGTACAATATGGAATGTTCATCACTGTCCATATTGATCACCTGGTGGAGGTTTCTGAATTGTAGATGAAACAGTAACGTGAGCTCATCACTTTAGTCTCCTGGGTCACTGTTTTTCTTTTTCTGCTGCCAAACATCACAAAAGATTGATGCTAAACAGGCATTTGGACACCTGCCTGCCAGTGCTCCATCTCTATTCAAGCACCGATCTCCAAGGCTGAGAATTGTGCCCACTGCTGTAGTGGAAAAATCTACATTTTGATGCAAGTTTCACAACTTGTTTTTTGCATCATAGTGCATCTGTTTCGAGGCTTGAACAGCACTCGCACTCTCTCTGCTCTCTATCACTTTGTCACACTTAGTCGTTGATGAGAATCTCTTCACTGAAGCTCTTTTGCTTTTTGTTTTTTGTTGTTTTTGTTTTGTTTTTGTTTTTTCCACAAAAAGAGAGGTCTCGACGAAAGTTTATTAACTTTGTCTCAGCCAATGAGGCGCCCTCCGTGTCTGAAACGGCGTCCAATAAGGCCGGGCGAGAGGCCGGAGGCGGATGTTGCTTAGCAACTGCAGGTAGAATCTAGGATCATGTCGAAGTCATTGTCTTATCTCGGATCCGTGTGAGACCTCACATGTTTATTACAGTGTGTGTGGTATTTTTAGTAGAAACATCTTTATGACAAACGTTACACAAGGATGCAAAGTTGTCTGATGGTCTGAAAGGCCAATAGCACAACGGGAGGCGTTGTTTTTCTTAGCGATTTAGCAAAATGAGCCTTCTTAGCCTTTAGGGTTGTATTTGCAAATGTCTGTCAATAACAAAAGCACTCCATGTGTTGGACCGATGGCTTTAGGTAGATCAATACAAAGACAGTCCGTGCTGATATTACTGCAGGAACTCGTGATATCCGTCCAAAAAACATATCAGGAGCCAATGCACATCTGTATGGACAAACAGGACTGTGAGTAGGGATTATCTCAAGCAAACAAAAACTAATATTGTCCATAGACACTGCACATTTGGATCACCGTGCAGCCGACTGACTTGTTGATCCCCCCCCCCTCCTGTCTTTGTTGGTATGAATGCTCATCCATTTCCTGAATAGTACAGATATGTATTTTGCTCATAAAAATAACCCAGCAATGAAGGCAAGCAAGGACAAAACGATGTGACGAAGAAAGCGGGGATTTAAAAAAAAAAATACAAATAAAAAAGAAAGAGGCTTTTGAGGATAGTGTTGCTGCATTTCAACTCGCACTTCTCCCATAACAGGTGAGTGGCGGAAGAAGAAGACGCACTCATCCTCCTACATGCCGACGTAAACAGATGCGTGCGCTCCTCCCACGATGCGACACAGCATCGTTGTCACCCCACCTCCCCTCCCCCCACCCCCCAACCCCAACTAGCCGCTTCACAGATGCCATCCTTTTGTCCCAAGGTAATTACAGCAGCGTCTGCGAGCCTGCAGCACAATCCGGCCTTGGGCACTTTTCATCCCACCAGCACGCCAAACATATTTAACGCACTAACGTTACGCCTGTTTTTCCGCCTGCTGACATAAGACAGGATAGCACCAGTTTCAGGATGTGTGTCAGGGGTCAGAGTCAGATCAAGTTACATGAACTGTCCTGTATGACATCAGTGTGTAAATAAGTAGACCATGTTAACTTGAGTGTGGTTTCATGTTCTTATATTTATGTTTCATGAGTGTTCACTCAAAAAAAAAAAAAAAAAGCCTAAAGCAGTCTTTCACCCAATGTTGTTATAGGCCCAGGAAATAAATGTCCTTATTCAATTATTCATCATTATCATTGTTTTATTATTATTTAATTATTATTTAATTATTTATTTTAGGGTGTTTTTTTTTACACTGGGGGGGGGGGGGGTTGGTTTATTTTGTTTTGGCACTTTTTTCTCTGCTTTCTTTTGATAACCATAATACAAAAAAGAAGAGGTTTAGGTTGATTTTTTTTTTTTTAAATTTTTTTATTGTATATATAAAATTTTCGCAGGATTTGTAATCTCAAAGTGCTTCCCAATCCTAAAAAAAAAAAAAAAAAAAACTAAGAAAAAAAATAACAAAAACTGATGAAATATTTTTGAATGATGCTACTGCACTACTTGGCCACAGCCACTGAATAGTACATTTATCTACATTAAAAAGAAGAAACACTGAGAATAGCAAGGAACTGTATACTCTGCTATGATAAATCCACTGTTAAAACGTTTTAATCATACTAATCCAGGCACATTTGGTGTCTCAGTTGGGTTAATGGTTGCTTTTTTATTGCTTTCATTTTGTTTCTTTCTCTCTTTTTGAAGGATTAAATATTTCATACTGTATGACAATAATATAACCTGATGTTAAGATTTGAGGTAAGACTGGATCTGTGGTTCATTTTAATAATTATGTATTAAAGTTTAGGTCGTTTTTATATACAGTACAGTCAGGTCTATAAATATTTGCACTTACATTTGGAAGTTATTGATATTGCAGCTGTCTCCTCCAGTACACTCGAGTTGAAATTCTATAATGAATATGACTCAAATAGATAATATAACCCAAAGTTCAGACTTTCAGCTTTGAGCGTATTTACAGTACCAGTCAGAACTTTCGATACAGCTTGAAATTCAGTGGTCTTTCTTTATTTTGATTACTTCAAACACACTTCATGTCATATAATGGAGTAATAATGGACTGTCATTTCTTTTTACTTAGCTGAGCGGTTCTTGACATAATACAGTGCACCCTGGACTCACGAACTTAATCCATTCCGAGATTCTGCTCGTGAACCGATTTGCTCGCAACCTGAATCAGTTTTTCTCACTGAAATGAATGTAAACAAAATGAATGTGTTTCAGTCCTCAAAACATGTTTGTAAAGTGTATTATGGGTTTATGTGTGGCAATAAAACATAGAATAAAATTAAAATAACCTTA